>JACCGJ010000269.1:0-259941 GCA_013407085.1 Atriophallophorus winterbourni | reverse complement strand
ATACTGAATAAAATCAATACAAAACTAAAGTAAATATGATAAAACGTGACCAGAATCGCGTGACGGATCATGCACAATACGGAACGGTGAGCGAAGGTTTCACGATAGCGCATCCAAGTAAAATAGATTGTTTGGTTCAAGCCACTTGCTACCAATTGAGTACGAATGGCGACATATAAACATACACGATTCGGTCTGTGTGAGTTCAAGCAGCGTACGAAGGTGTGACCGGTGTTTGGAATATTTGGGAAAATGTGGAACGAAGGGTTTTCTTTCGATTAACCTTTAATCATCTTCACCTGGGGCAGTATTACACCAGCAGCAAGTGGCATATAACCCTGGCAAAATAAAATAACAAAAGCTAGGGCATAACAAGCTACGAAGCCGTGGACAGCATTAACAAACTGGGATGAGGTGCATACATCCCGAATGGAAGGTGCATTCAATCAAGTTACGCGAGATCAGCACGAAAGATTCCTTGTGGTTTTCACTGCGGCGCTTCATAACAAGCTTTCCTCGTCACTCCGCTTGACGGCGTACAAGATACATGCATGCTTACATACAAGAGCACGGGCCTGCTGTTCGACGACGATAGACTGAATGTAAGCATAAATACCGTCAGAAGCAAAGGGGTCGTCAGAAGTTTTCGAAAAAAGCCTTCTGACAATGCGACTGTAAAGACTGTTTGGCGAAAACGCTGCGTGCGGAGATGAGCAGCTGAGTTTTGCATGGATGAGATCATGTGTGAAGCGAAGTTCAGTTAGGTGAAATGACTTACCCCCGGATCGGAATACATCATCGCGCTTGGAGCCACCGACTGTGTCATCAGAACTGGCATTTGGTTGGCAGCTATTGTGGAAGAGGGTGAATCGCAGTCAGAAACAGAAAAAAGTGAGCAACGATGTGATGATTCTCGCGAATTCGGTCGGAATTTGATTGAGCATAAGATTTGGGTTAACAAAAAGTGGTAGAATCGTTAACATGACAACTTGAGTGATCTTCGGGTGTGTGACAATTTAACGTTGAGTGAAAATTTCGGATTCACAGTACACAGCCATGAAAACAGTGTTATTTCGAGAACGCGTATCAGAACTTGAAAGTCACAAATTGACGTAGTAATTACGCCGGAACGAAAGGAAGAAAATGCTCAACAGCAATTATTTATGCTTTACTCGAAAGGACTACAGGATATCCCGAACATGACAGTCTACAACTGAAACGTGTTTATTCGCATTAGCACACGGAGCCAAAAAGAAACCCGGAAACACTATCGCAGTAAGAAATGACCTCTCGCTGGGAGCCTCCCCTCCTGCCTAACTTAAAGGTTGAAGAGAATCTTCCTTCGAGAGGTCGGAAACTCGGCGCTCAAGGAACTTAACCTGCGGCACGAATTTCGTAGAGTTGAAGTTTAATAAAATACCGAACACCTGGGAGAGATAATGGTGAGATACGAGATACAATGGCAGACGAAATTGGCGAATTTCACAGTGAAACTATCGAACACATCGTGAATAGGTATTAATGCGTCCGCGATGAACACACGTTGTTTTTACGCCGCTATGGTTAGACATTGTGGGACCTCCGTCGGGTAAAAGCGATCAATACACATGCGTGATAAGCCGCGAAATTGAACATCATCTGATTTTCTCATAGACTTGTGCTGTATAGACAACGATCATCTTTGGTTCGAAATACAGCAATAGCAATGGGCAAAACTGTCGTTTCAAATCGCATCTCTAGTAAGATCGGATAAGGGCAAGGACCTACACGGATGTATGGTATGAAAGCACAATCCCGATCCAGGTAAAGTGCCGCATAGTCATACTGGACGTCGGCTAACATACTGTCAGGTTGCCGAGGCCTAGAATCCGTAGCTATTTAAGTCTCACCTTTCCCCATCTTTAGGATTTTACTTTTTCATGGTTGTGTGGCAGTTAAGTATTCGGTACACGCTACCGGTGTAATGCTGTCTGTGATGATGATGATGATGCAGTATCCATGTACTCCAAAGGTGACACCATGCTATATTAATTTGCCACTGGCAGTAAGCTTCATGTGAAAACACGCCGGAGTTTCACGGTCGTTTTTCTTTTCTTATATCAGTCTAGACCTGTGCAACTTGAGCTTAGCTCAGCTCACGTGCAGTTTCTCAATTTGCAAAACTTTTTCCGCATCAAGACATGCATGTACATGCATACATGCGTACACACTGACTAACTTTTGTGACTCAATTACAAGTATCCATGTAATACATAGGCGTCCGTTTATTGGCACTTTGATCAAGTCCAGAGACAGATACCACACAAAGAGTGAGAGTGAAACTAGGGAATATCAGTCTGAATTTCCAGTTAAGCAACATTTCAAGAACTTTTGATTTAGCCCTTTGTCAACGGTAATTGGATATACGTATTTTATGATATTTTTGTGTTATTCTACTTAATTATGGCATAAATGAAACACATGATTAATTTTTATGGATCAAATGCCAGCAGCCACCTGACAAGTGCACTCCGATGGTGACTGAAGGTACCGACTACTTGTTTGAGGTGGTAACTAGAGTTACCGTCAGTAGACAAATAGTTAAATGAGTAGAACAACATCCTTGTTCGAGTGACACACGTGTAAACCTAATAAACTCCAGGTAATATACAAACTGCCACCATATGTAAAGTGATTCTTTCGACTGGAAGGTATTTCGCATAAAACTCACCGTTGATTGATTGAGGTTGGTTTTGTTGGTATTGCTGCAACGTTTCTTGCATTGGGTGGTTTGTACCCATCGGGTGAACTGTCATGCCCGTTGGCGAATTCTGGACTATCATCCCCATCGTTGGTGCGCCAAAGTTAATTGAAGGTTGCATCGGAGATGGATTGCCAGCCTGATGTTGATGTGACGGATGACGTAACGTGCCCGCGGGGCCCATTGTGTTGGTCGCATAGTTAAAGGAGACTACCCGACCTCCTGGAATCACTACATCGGGAAGGTCCATCACATCTGCACCCGGATGCTGTCCGTTGTGTAACAAGGACGAACTAGCCGTGCCCGAGGAAGCAGCGTGATATTTGTTCGAACGTACCAAACTGGCACTGCCACGAAATCCGGTCGGATCGTCAGAAATCTCCTTTCCACCGATGTAATACCACAAGTTTGTCGAGAAGAGTTTATTGTCCGTGTAAGGTGATCTCAGCGAGTTGTGACGCCTGCGACAAGCCCAAATCAGGATGATAATGAACAAGATTGGGATGGCCAAACCAAGAACAAGAGCGGTGACGAAGGTGATACCGAAATAGCGGGCCCATGTCCATTGAGTGGTCACTACCTTGGAAGCTTTTTCCAACGCTGCAATTGAAGGTATACGATGTGGATTTATATCGCCAGAGTAGCAAATCGAGTATGGAAAAAGAGGATTTGAGTGTAGATTGTAGATGAGTTGGGAAAATATTACATGAACGTGGTCACAAGACAATAGACCAGAATGATGAGAGTGAACAACGGACGATGCATTGTGAATAAACTCTGGGTGAACTCACCACTACATGGTTCCGTATAGGACGTGATGTTATCAACGCAAATTCGCGCATCCGGATACCCAGCTGGGATTGTTCCTTCTAGTATTAACTAAACGCAAAAAGAAAGAAAAGGCCAACGATGAATATGCTTACGGGGTAAGGGACGGTTAAACGAGTTGAGCAGGTTAATTTAGCGAAGTTAGTCTAGTTAATGATGAGAAAATGAATCTAAATGTACTACGAATACTAAGCAGACAAAATCGCATTCCAATATCCTATTTGTAGTGTTGGGATCTCTCTTATGGGAATATGTCTTCATTTCTGTCGCGTTTTGCGTACCGTACTGAAAATCTATTTTGGGATACTGATGTAGAGTTGTTAGATAACACCGAAGCAAAATTGTGAATGCACAACCGAAAAACAGCTACAGCGAATGGTAGAACAGATTGGGGGGATTACAATGATCACGGTGAAAAGAGTATGAGGAAAAACAAGTGAGTTTTAATTAACGTAGATTAAATGTGTTCACAATGGCGTAGGCGAATATTTGGCAATATACCATCGATCGAAATGAGCCCTTAATTAAATGGTAAACCGTTGCCAAAACTACTAGGGTGAAAATTTGGCAAACTAGTTCACAATGAGAGAATGTACTCTTCTATAACAACATGTCAATGCTGGTATAATGTGAGTTAAAAGACGTTGCCGTTTGACGTAATAATTTAAAACCCTAGGGTGAAACAACAGATTTAAAGGGTAGCATGAATTTAGTGTTGAAACATTGCGTTGCGAATGAACATTTTAATGTGGAAAGAGGAAACCGAGCAAACAAATGGTAGGCATATAGACTGGCCGGGTTCTGATTTCCCAAGATGATTGTAACTGTAATCAACCCGAAAGTTGTGTTGTTAAAAACGGTACACATGTAATGGGAAAACCACCAAGGTTAAAATATCGGCAAAAATAACCACGATAAGAGAATCTTGGACTGGCATATTTCGTAAGAGAAGATGTCACACTTAATTCAGATAAGGTATGTTACGAGACGCGTAACAAGTTCAGAAAGCAAAACAGAAGGTTAGAAAGTGGTTGATTTTTAATGGTGCAAACAAACGATTGTCTAAATGAGATTTGGGATTTTGAAATGAGAAAACAATAGAAAAAGTAAAGGTGTTGTCTCCGGTACAAGGGAACATTTGTTGCCACCGCTGTGAATGGCATTGCAGTCAAAACACATCTTCCACCTTGTCATCATCACCATCATTGGCGACAGCATTATGCCGGGAGCATCAACACCATTATCAGAGACAGCATTATCCCGGGAACAAGTACCGAATGTTTGACGTCATTTATAACATGCGAACACTGGAAGAAACTGTTTACTGCAAGATGGCAATGAACACGATTTCGAGACATATTCTTAGGCGTAACTAGACACCGCGATATGGGATTGCGGAGACCACAGACTGGAAAACCGACTGTGCCGAGCTTAGAAAGATTACAAGAAAGCGGAGGTATCACCACCGCAGTTAAAACATGCATTCGGATATGTTTTCGGAATATACGGAGCAATACCATTTACATCAATGTTGCCCTTTCAATTTAACACGCCAACGCACAATCAAAATGCCATTCGACAGATTCCGAGTGCTATCTCTTACAGTAAGCAACGATATCCGATTACGTGGATCCCAATCATGGATGGTTTTGCATCTTCATCAATTGATGCCCCATCTAAACATCGAAGATCTTATTTAAGTTGTATTCTCTATTCTATTCTCTTTATTCTCTATTTCTTATATCTGCCTAGTCCTGGGAAACCTGTCAGTAATATCGCCCACGTGCAGTCTCTGACTGTGCGGTACTTGCCTAGATCAGGCTTGTGCCTTCATACCTAGTCATCCTAACACTTTCTTAACTCACGTATGCGGCACTGTTCCTGCATTTGACTTGTGATTTCACACATGCATACACACATATGATCTGCTTTCAAATTACTTCTCAAAACTTGATGCGATTAAGGTTAACGCGGTAGATCGGAGCACAATAGGCAGGCGACCTAAAATGATGCCACATTTCGTTGGTCCGTTGGAAACGATAGATCTGAACTGCAGCAGAAGTTCTAGCACAGCTGATTGTTCACCAAATTAGTTTGGATCAAACATGAAAGTTACCAGCTCTGCAATGTGGGCAAGCGATTCAAATCACAAAGCGCACAAAGTGAATGCCACGATTAAAAAACAAATTCTTTTTAGACCGAAAATCAAACTCGATTGCCTTCTATCAATACCTTATAGTCTGACTGGTGAACAAATGGTAAATCCACCCACGCGACCTGCCAGTTAGCATTGAAAACAGTGGATTTGAATAAGGCCTTGTTCTCGCTGAAATAAAACTATGAAATAATCGCGCACGTCATACCACGTGACTGCCGTATCGCCGTCAGAGGTACGTTGGACGGATACGCAGGAGCTGCAGAGAGGGAATAATAAAAAGTATGCCCGTGTGATCGTTGCGGTGTACAACGATGGAGGTAACGAAAACGGACCGGTAGAAAAGCGGGAGAATCAGTCACCACAAACAGATCCGTAAGATCCATACAGGCAGACAGATAGATAGAAAATACGGAGAATGATCAACAACAGGCCCGTCGATACATCAAGTAACAGAGTAAATTTAGAAACAGAAGGATGTGTTCCAAGCTCAGCACATTTCACGAGCTAGATCGCCGGCAATGCTGGTTTTTGATTGGCACTAACTGAACGAAATCGAACCAAGCTTAATGTTTGCACAGCTTTATTAATACAAAAGGATATGTCGATGCAAACACCATACTGCAACAGAAGCCTTCGGAAACCACACCTTGAAATCACCGCCGCCTGATTGCACAGGAAGCTCGATCGAAACGGAGTTCCATGCAAGGTTGCTGAACTGATCTTCAGCCGCGGTCCACAGACGCTTGTTTTTGCTTTAGAACGAAGTGAGCAATTGGGAAAGAGACCTACCACGTGACGGCAAATTCGCCACTATCCAGTAGCCCTTGAACGCTGGTAGAACACGAGCGATACAAGGCGGGTGTAAATGACGAAGGCTTGGTTGTGGAATAACAAACCGCAGAAGAGGTAGATAAGAAACAAACACAATCACACAAAGAATACGAAGACGGTAGCTGCTACGTGTCGTAGTTATCACACAAGAATACTTATCTAAGAAAACAAGGCAGCCAAAGTGGGCGAAAACAGAAGTTATAGGCAGTCTATTTAGTGGAGATGTGGAGCTTAATTCTCAATGAACACCAAGAACGAACGAGCGTTTCGCAAACGAACATAACAACAGAATGCCCTGAAGGGCAGTTATAACAATGTATGCGGATCCGGCTGATGTACAGTAGTAACGTGTAAGTTTGCGATGTGACAAGTGAATGGTTCAGGTCTAAGTGGTGTACTATTGGTAAATGACTGAACTAGATACTCCGACGGTGTGAACACGTACCGGAAAATTTCAGGAAAATACAAGCATTTTATTCAATGGATGGTAACATGTACCCTGCCTAGCACAAATGTGCAAAAAGGTGTCTGAGAATAGAGGTTAGAGAAAATCGACCATTCACAACGCCTGGTTTGCCGGTCAATGCGGTTAAGACGGATGACTAAATAACTAACGAATAAAAAGTAGACGTATAGCTGTTGACACTCCCTCAGCTCTTGAAACTAGTAGCGCCATGCTTCATCCGTGACTGATCATGAGACGAAAATACGAATGGTCATTGCACAAGGAATACGATTTTGTTCAGATACCTAGTTGACATGTAGAAGTAACATGAAGCTGATGAAAAGCGGGTCACATCAAAATAGGTGAAATATTGATTATTCCGTTTTGGCTAGACTTATTGAGAGTTGTTAAATCACGACAGTCATTGCCATCACTGAAAGCAGTAGTAGATGTACGACTGACATACATGACATGAAAGAGGAAGGAGAGAGGGAGAGAGAGCGAAAATCGCTCAGTAGGCCACATGTGTCTGATTTAAGGCGACTGTATATCTAGCGAATGCAAATTGCAACCAAACAGAAAGAACGATTTGGCAATCATTGGAAGTTGAACGAATTAAACGCGATTATATTGGATGGGCCTTCACATCGGAACTACTATTTTGAAAGAAATTGCTCTTGACAGCTCACTTTGGAGCCACTATTTAAAGCGTCCACATCAAACTGGTTGAGATCAGACACTACTCTCCGTTGCTGAGCGTAGAACACGCAGACTGCGTGAAGATGCTGTCAATCGGCAAATCACAGGAGAGATGGTGCCTCTCGAATCGGACTGTTTAATCACGTGAAATGCTGCGGGGTATAAGAGCATTGAGTGCTTGCTGGATACATCTACGGTTGGTAGGAGGAGGCTAATAACAACAAACTTGGGTGAGATGACCAGCACTAGGCTGTATTCGATTGGGTTTAGAATAAGCAACATTTGCAGCCGAATATCACGAAATGGTACGAGAGTTAAAGCACATGCGGTAACGAATACCAATGTGCGGAAAAGCGCGCATCGGTTGCTAATGAGAACTATAGTGACATACATGAATTCGGCAAAAGTAAGGATTTTGCAAAGGCGTGTGGATAACTATCAACTAGCTTATACTTGAATGCCACTATTACATAGGGTTCGTACAACGAACCACGATGTTCAAACAAAGAATCACAAAGTGATTCTTTGTCAACCTGATGACGGCAAACAGCCAGAAGCCGGTAGTGGTGTGTAAGTGCGGGAGATGTGAGCAACACATTACTTTGGTCAACCAGCTTAGTTATCATCTTGTTGGACGAAGTCATACAACAACCGATTACGAGCGGTAAATTTATTCTACCAGATTCAATTTTCAATGTGTATTTTTACGCGCAACATCCCGAGAATACGATTGTCGCACCCGGGTCTTAATGGACAATTAAGCGACTTGAGTAAAAAATGTAGTCGATTAATTGCAACTTGGAGAAGAAAGTAGTTCATCACGCAGCGAATCTCAGCGTCGAAAGCAAACGAAAAAGATGATCGATACGGGTTTCGCCTTGAGCGATGTGAAGACCCACCTTGTAATCTCCAGGGCTATCTTCTAAATCTATGGAAACCACTGACCACGAATCTGGCGTCATCTGCTCGGTAGAAGCACCTTTCCACAATCGCTTGTTTTTACTGAAATCGATTCGGTAAATGGCGCGGATGAACGAGAAACCTACCACAAAACAGCGTATTCATCGTTCAGATCGTCCTCAGAGGCTGCCACGCATGAACTTTAACAAAACAACACAAGTTCACAAGTACTACGAAAAGACTGGAGTAGCGAAGGAGAACGAAACGATGCCAGCAATCAAAAACCAACAACTCAGCGGATTTCCAAAAAACAACATCAAATTATTGTGAAGCAGAAAAGCGTTGAAGAGAACCCAATCAGGAAATGAAAAAAGAACGGCTAGAAATCAAAGTGACGTGTGAATGAGTGGAGAGCATCGGGAAAGCAACGCCACATTAGGAGGGGTTCCGGTCAACCAAAGAAATAACAGTGCAGCTGCATCATTATCATGAACAGTATTACACCGGTAGCATCATGTACTGAGTGCTTAACTGTCATATAACCATGACATGTTAAAAATCGTAAAAAAACGAGGAAGGGTGGATCTAAAAAGCTACTGAGTCTGTAGAAGAGTAAGCACCGACACACTCGGATGAGGTGCCTCCACCTCGAATCAAACATGCATTCAGGCAAGTGTTGTGAAAGAGTAGAGCGACATCAGCATGACAGATTCCTTGCGGTTTTCACTGTCACGCGTCATGAGATCAGTGCCGAAGCATGGGTCCTGGTGGTTCGGTTTAGAGGCTTGTGTGACGGTTTTGTGTGTCTCAATCATTACATGTGATAGGCTTAAAAGATTTATGAATTAAACTGTGCAAGCAGCGAATAAAAGTAAGTCGAATACAAGTCTTACGTAATGGAGAAAAATAGAAGATCGATTAAAACGTAAACAGGAGACGCTGAGAACACACAGATCACTACCCAGCAGTGAACCGTGGTTGGGCCTAATCGCTTACTTTGTAATCTCCGGTAACAATGTCATCCAAGTGTACCATAGCAGTTTTCCACATGGAAGATAATGTGGTGTTCGAAGTCCAAAGAAGAATATTTTTACTGGAAATAAGTAAGACTGAGAAAATGTGAATCAACCTACCAAACTACAGAGATCTCCCTGCCACTGGGTTCACGAGAAGCCGAAGTACAGGAGCTAATGACGACGAAAACCGAAATTTGTTGACACAGGAATAATTGAAAGATAATGTTTAGATGAGAAAGAAGGGAGAAGAGAAATAGCCGGGCATCAACCAACAGACAATACACGTTTTGGTGTGAACAGATGTGTGTAAATATTCGTCAGGTGGTCTTCAAGGTTTCGCAGTTCATCATTGAAATCCTATGGAATGGGCTAACACAAGTAACCTCACTCTCTCATCCTTATGCATGTACGTATGAAAGCACAAGCCAGGCAAAGTGCCGCACAGTCAGAGACCGCACGTGTGCTAAGATACTGTCAGGTTGCACAAGTCTAGACAGATATGAGAAAGAAATCCTAGTGAGGCTCCAGCGTGTTTTCACATGCAGATCACTACCGGTGGCATATCAATTTAGTACGGTATTAGCAGCAAAGCACAGAAGTGCTACACGATTTCACATCCGTGCACATCTCATCCCTTTAACCCATCAATAACTGGGTATTAATCCCATGCATTACGCAAAGATAGTACCGAGAAACTAGCGAAACTAGCAATGCAAGTGTAAGTGCAACGGATATGAGAACATCGAAAACAAATTCTTTCTATTAACTTAACTGAACTCGGTTTACTTAACTCTACTCTCTTGATATCTTTATATCTACTCTCTTGTTATCTGTTCAGCAGCGGCTTCGAAGTAAAACTTGGCACGGATGTGCAATCGTACAGTACTTATGCGCTGTGCGGTTAAAACCGTGCTAAATTGATTGGCCACGGGTAGTGAGCTGCATGCTGAAACACGCTGGAGTCTCACTATCATCTTTATTGCCTATTTCCCATATCTGTCTAGGCCTGGGCAACCTGACAGTATTTTACCCACGTGCAGTCTCTGACTGTGCGGCACTTTTCCTGGATCAGGCTTGTGCTTTCATGCCATACCATACATGGGTAACCTGATAAGCCACGTGCGGTCTCTGACAGTGCGGCACTTTGCCTGGATCAGGCTTGTGCTTTCATACCATACCAAAACTTGGCCTTCGACTCTCCCACCGATTTAAAGCTCATTGAAACTAACTAAATTGTATGCGCATGGTGACGGCAAATAGCCTGAAATCGGAAGCAGTGTGCAGGTATGTATGTATGAAAGCACAAGCCTGATCCAGGCAAAGTGCCGCACAGTCAGAGACTGCACGTGGGCGATATTACTGTCAGGTTGCCCAGGCCTAGACAGATACGAGGGGGAAATAGAAATGGAAATAGAAATGTGTGCAGGTGCGAGGGTGTGGACATTCCAGCAACTGGTCAATACCATTAAGTCGTTCGGTCGCCTTGGATCTACTGTCTGGATCGAACATCCAAAGTTTGCTTCTTCAATCATGGTTAACAGAATAACTTTGTCTATAATCACTGGGGGAGGTAAGCGCTTCCGATCAGTAGGATTGTGTTCTGTGAGCATTCACGGAACGTTGATTAGATTATTGAAAACGGCATTATGAGTGACGCGTTTGGTTTATGAATAATTGGATCTAAAACAGCATAGAGAATTTAGTTTTAAATGTGGTAGCAAAAAGGGAAAACCACTGTTATTTTTACATGACCCGGCTGACGATCACGTTAGTACAAAGGTGAAGTAATAAAAAGGTGGAACGGGTCTCGGACCGCAATAATTGCTATCCACTCATACAGCCGGGTATGGTGAAGAAACCGAAGTCGATCAACCCAGTCATGCAAGCTATATTTGTATAATTAGTGATGGTGTAACCTCAAAGCAAATCAAACGTTTAGCCGGGTAGATGCTTCCGTGTTGTAGCATAGATAAAACAATATTATTACGTACGAAAACGGATTGATCGACCTCACCAAGCAAGTTGCACACGCACAACAAACGGTGGACACAACATACAGTACAGTCCATAGGAAAAAAGAATTTGTTAGAGGATGATATATCTATATCCAAGTCAGCTGTGTACGTGAAGTGTTTGGTTTGTGATGGTCCGAAAGTGTGAACAACATACACGGTGATCACATGTTGGTAAATGCAAGAGATTCGTATGATTAATAGTTTGAGGGGAGTAAACATTGAACAAATAAGAGACTAAACCTAGACGGGGATATAGCGCTACGCACCTTATAATCTGATGCGTCAGACCCACTGGCCGCCAAATCCACCCGGGCAAAACACCAAGACGAATCCTTACATGTATACATTTGTGAATTCCACAAACGTTCGTTTTCACTGTAGATGAGAGATATGAGCGAAATAGACAAAGTACCATGTCACCGCAAACTTATTCTCGTCTCCCCGTTGAACGGCCATACAAGCTCTGCAAAGTGGTAAAGTGGTACCGCTAAGATGAGATGAGAAACTCGTGGAATCGACCAACAAAGGAGGTTAGATAAAAGAGAAACAATGCGAAAGAAAGTTAGAACAACCATAAAAGCAACACGCAAAATTGACTAAATCGAACGAAACGTGTCCATGGCGCCATCAACAATATATCCGTCGTGAGCACAGTCAACAGAGAAAAACAATGGCGACAAAAGAAAAATCTTTGAGTCGTGGCAATACAACGATGCATAAAGCAGATTTGTTGCGCAACACAGTCAATATGACATATAAATCGAAACAATACCACGTTGTCTAACGTACAATTGCGGTGTGTTGTTAGCTACAAGAAATTACCACGGGAAGTCAATTTGACAAGATATCCACTAGCATCTGGTCAACTGGATAGGTATGGTATGAAAGCACAAGCCTGATTCAGGCAAAGTGCCGAACAGTCAGAGACTGCATGTGAGCCAAGACACTGTCAGGTTGCCCAGGCCTAGACAGATATGAGGGGGAAATAGAGACTCCTAATCATCATGAAAAACAAGCTAAAGTGGGGTAAACGGCGTGGTTGTGAATAATCAAGGTCAAAACAAAGGTTCTTCCTGATGGCCTTCACGCGTACAACGACAAGGCTAACTGAAGAATCGTATAGTTCAAGTGAATGTTGGCAACGAAAAACGCCACATGTAAAAGGCGAGGACAAACAGTGAAAGACCACAACCCACCCGGAATTCGAGCTCAGTTACTTAACTAGGTTTCAAGTATAGCATTGTTAGAAGCCACGTGACTCGATGCCAACTTTGTGATTCCATGCATGGTACGACTTCCATCAGCGAACAGGTTCAAATACAGACAAGAAGAAGAATCAGGTGCAAGTCAAAAGAAAAGAATATTTAGGGTGAGTTAGACAACGGGACTGTAAGCAAGTTGATCAATATTAAGATAGTACAGTGCCACGAGATAGATCGACATAAGCATAGTGAAAAGATTTGTAAGTAGTAGTGTTTTGAAAATAAATTCAGTACAGCAGAAGCACGTAAGGCTAATAAGGTGAGGGAGAAATGAAGAAAACGGTGAGTAATTGGGCAGTTACACTTAGTAACAGTGGTGGCGAGAGCATTAGGAGTTACGGCTATGATTGATTTTTCACAGTTTATTTCCTCAATTTCAAAACGACTAGTGATTTTATAGCAATTTAGATAGTGAGAAAATAAACAAGAAGAAGCAATCAACAGATTATTCTGACACCTTGTAGTCCGCCAGGACGTCAACACCGCCGAGTTCTACAGAAGCAGTACACCAAGACGTTTCATCGCAAATTGATGAGGACCAAAGACGTCGATTCTCGCTAATCGAAAATAACTGTGATGAGAAATGGAAGCATCATACCATAGCACAGCAAACGTGTCCTCGCTTTTTCGTTGAACTGCTGTACATGCGCTGGAGCAAAGCAAAACGATTTGTCGTTGAATGCAATGAGAGGAGAGAACGAAAAACCAATGGAAAGAAAGAAAGGAAAGATGACATGCAAAGCTCAATCGGACTTGAAGGTGTGAGTGATGTATTTGCTTGTATGGCACGTAGATGAACAAATAAAATCGAGGTTGTATGCGGCGCAAGGCACTGTCTGGCTCCAGACTTGTGAAACAAACATCTTACGATCAAACGCAAAATACAAATAGGGTGACAGATGTAGATTGCGCCGAGGCGATGACTTTATGGCGATTGAATGAAAGGATATCAAAACAGTGAAGGCTACAAGTGACAGATACGAAAACCTGTTTTCAGTGGTAACGGAACATGAGTATTTGTGGCAAGGAGATTCCAGATGTTGGGTATAGCAATGGATCAGCAGTCAAAAACTTTAAGAACTTAAAGATACATTCAAAAATGCCTATCTACAGTATTAATACTGAGGGAAAAGACGAACCAGCAGAAAGACGTGGTCGTGCACTCGTTTTTGAATAACAGTCATTTATAAACTAAATTCTAACAACTCAGGACTAGCTTACGCCTACATTGCTTCCGGTCATAGACCTTTACAGTTGTGATAATCGGGATCGAAGCATGCACAATACTGATCAGTAATAAAGATTTCATGCCAAATAAGTAAGTAAAGAAATAAGATTTCCTGAGCAGATGCGCCCACCTTATAATCAGACAAGGGCGATGCGTGCAAATCGATCGAAACCGCGAGCCAAGATCCAATGTCAGCTGACTTTGACTGCCACATCAGCTGATTCTCACTGAAGCAATTTCAAGTAGCAAACGTTTGACCTACCACGTGACCGCTATTCTGTCGGTTTTATCGCGAGTTTTGGCGGTACAGGAACTGAACAGATGAAGCATCAAGAAATAAGCAATTGGTAAAAAAGCAAACATATTGAAGAGGGCAACTTGTTAAGGAAGATGAAATTCAACGCACAACAGACTTCACTGACGCTGAAGAACACTCCATGGAAAAAGGCCCAATAGACCGTCAATTTTCAGACGGGCGCGAAGAACGACTAGTGCTAGATGAAGCGGCTACACACGCGAAGTTTGGTTGTATTTTATTGTAAAAATTGATGACAGGGAAAATGTGGAGAAGAATTCAGTGGGGACAAAGCGTAAAACTTGGAATTTCCGGGACCATGTGTAGGGTATGTTTGTGTGTCTCCTTCAGTCCATATCGACCATAGATTTACAAAATGGGAGCATGATTAATTTATGCTCCACATCTTTTAGAATGACCAAAACAGTCCGATTCGAGAGGAACTAGCTCTCCCGCAGAGCTAACAGAGAAAGGTAGTACTCAAACGAACGATGACAGAAGTGTGTTTTGTATACCAATTAAATTTACACTATGCAGGAACAATGTCCATGGGTCTTGATAGTCTCGCAGTGCATCAAACAGCTCATCACATTCATGATCATCATTAGACCAGACTAAGTGTCAGGCAACATGAAGCAGATATGCGAAGAAGCCAAGAGATAAAAGGAAAATGAATCGATCAGATTGCGCTGATTTCGCCTGATTATCAGTTTACGACTTTCAAATCGTTTTCATAAAGCCAGTCACAAAGTTCATGACAGGTATCGTTACGAGTTTAAGTGTTCCGAATGAATGTAAAAAGATGAAACGAGAATGTGTTTTAGTGAGGTGCTTATTTAATCGAGATAATTCAGCAGCTCACGACAGTTACAAATCAGAAATTCGGTGAATGACATTGTACGAGATAAACTGACAAGGAAGTTTGTGCAAGTTTACTGTTAAGTGAGCCAGATAAAATGAGGATGCCCAGGCGTTAAGAGTTCGTCTATGGAGCCTGAGAAAGAATTTCTTTGTTGACGAAATAATTCGGCAGTGAAAAGTTGAAATAATCTGGGAATGAGGCGGTGGCAAGAAGAAAGTTATCGGTATAAGACATCAAACTAGTAAAATATGTAGACCTGAGTTCATTTACACTGATTCGATTACTAACGGATTGTGGTTGTCATGAAAATCGGCGAAAACGATGTGGAAAGGACGTAAACAACCTTACAGTTTATGTTGCATCGTGATCCACTGTACCATGCAGTATCTCCGTGATAAAAACATAGGTCTGCTCTCTTAAAGACGGCACGGTACAGTAGCAAGAAAACGAGAGAAAGCAAATTACTAAGAAACTAGTAAAAGGCTAGCAGACTGCTATGTGTTTAGTGTGGATAGTTTGGTATCCTGCCGCCAATCATAGATACTCGGTCGTGATAGATGGAACAATGATATTCTGTACCAAACGTGGCTCGGTTGTTCGCATTATACAGAAACATCAATTTCATAATAACCTTTCGAAATCGCGCTCTAGTATAGTTTGAAATTCCAGTGAAAGCAAAATTCAATGTGGCGTAATGCGAGGACGACAAAAATGACCTGATGTACACGCAGAATAAGATACGGGTAGATTAGACGGAGTCGATAGTTATCGATCACGAGAAGACAACATGATGACAATGAAAGAGAAAACAAAATGACCACAGCACGTTCACTTGGTGGGGCACCACATTCAGTTCCACTGAGTCGCTAACACGAGAAATTGTTTGTCAGCTGGGATGGGTGTCATCAGTGATGCGCTACGGTTAAGCACGTTGGCACTACGTGGCGATTTACTAGGTTTCAGGCTCGCAATTTGATACCACGTGCGTAAAAATAATAATTAACTTTTGTGCTATAGAAGAGAGAAGCGGGTAAGAGAGACAAAATATAAAAAGCAATCATGTAGCTGAGATCCCCGGTCGTAACAAAATTGTCAAACGATTCTCGGTTAGAATGGTCTTGACGAAAATGTACAGCGGCAGATGTCCTATGAAAGGGGTACTGAGTCTGAAACTATCGTGTCACATCTGTCTATCTTTTGAGCAAGATGCACACCTTAAAGCAAACAAATTCTGATTTATAACTAAACGGTATCGCACTGCATTGCGTGCTAGTGATTAAAGACAGCATTCCCACTTCCACAACGATATCATTTTTTTCCATTTCTAACTGACCCGTCACCAGCTTCCATGACACAAACAATAGAAATATTATATAAAAGTAAAATAAGTCTGATAACATGAAACTCATTCTCATCCGGAAAAAGGAGCCGAGTATAAGGTTACGCCAATGTGAAAATATACGTAGTACCAAAAGCGAACATGATCCATCACACGGAAAGCATGATAGAGACCAGACTGAGAATGTACGAGCCAGCTGTTTGCAAAAGAAATGCCGTTAAGCCAGGTATACCAGACAAACACGGTGTTTCAAGCCGATTACAAATCGAATTCGTTCGCAAACACACCTTGAAATCTTTGTCATCGGGAAAATTCATATCGATCTGTGCAAATCGCCAGGAAGAGGGTGACAGCTCATTGGCGCTACGCCACAGTACGGTAGAGAGGCTGTGAAAAAGCGTTAATTAACGCGATTCGGAAAACCCCACCTACCATCGCATTTCTACATTGATTGCATCCGATGGTTCAGGGTTGCGGCAAGAACTATTCAACGAAAGACATTGGAGCGTACAAACATCGAACATCGAAAACACAAAGTCAAATAAACGAAAGGAAAGGAAGTGGTAGAGAAGAAGTGATTCAGCACCAAGCCAAACACGAGACTGATCCAATATCATACGAGGGTACGCAGATCTCACAACGGGACACTGATGACAATAGCTGAGACATGGTAATAAAATGATGGCACAATCAAAGGGGACAGTGGCTACGACAACGTCGGAAATTAAGGGTATAGACTGAACGTACGAAAGTTGGCCGAGGGTAAACAATTACCTTATAATCTGAATCACTTTCGACCTGACTCAATTCTACATGAGCGGAGGTCCAGGAAGATGTTATGGCTGCGTGAGAATCAGCCATCCATAAACCCTCGTTATCGCTGAGAGGAGACGTGAGATGTTAAATGTGTTTAACCTACCACATGGTAGATGAACTACCAAATTGACCGCGTTGTACCTGTTTACAAGCCCTTTGAATGAAAAAAAGATTTGAAGCTGAATGAACAACACTTAAACTGCAAACGAAAACGCGAAAGAAGGGAAGAACGTAGGCAACAAGCACATCAGGCGCAAGCGAATCCAACAACTCTTATAAACACGGAAAAAACAACGGGGATATTTTCAATGGTTCTATGGCACTCTTAGTTGAATCCATCCCCTTTAAGATTCAAGGAGGATTACCACAATGAGTCGGTAGAATTTGCGATCACGTTCAGTGAAACGTCGGGGAACGATAGCGATAGGTAGGAAAGATGCGCGAATAACGTATCGACATAAAAGGTCATGTTCATGGGAATTCAACGAATTTAATAGAATTCGAAAATAGTTTCAAATTTTTGTGAAATGTCACGAAAACAAAGTAGACCCAAATTTACCATAAACTTTATATGGATTATGGAACTGAGCCACGGTTATCAGAAACGCTCTTAGCACACACCGAGAAACCTTGCGGATATCAGCAACATGCGTCATTGATAAAATTTATACTCACGAAAGAACGTGTTGCTAAGTGAATGAAGTTACGCTTCCAATTGACCTCCCTACTATGCTGTTGTGCTTTCAATGAAGAACAAGACAATGAACTGGACTTGGGATAATAATACGGGCTATCGCTATTGATTACTTGATGGACAAAGCTTGCAGTTCATGTTGGTAAGAAGCGTGCAGATACGTACATGTGATTTCCTACGGGATTAGAGTTTGAGTTGAGGCACAGGAAGACCCGTTTGTGTGGGTGTGTGCATACATGAGCAGATTATTAATATGCGTAAGACAGACAGTGTGAAAGAATGTGTCGGTGTTTATAAGTAGTAATTATGCATGTACCCGTTTGTGTATATGCAGGTATGAATCCACCAGCATGAATATAAGTAGCACTGCACAGGCTGATGGCTTGTAATAATTCAGATAGTCAAGGTTTAAAATATAAAACTAAGAACGATTTAAAAATAATGGAATTGAAACGAACTCTCGGTTGTGTGTAACGTGACGTAGTAGCGATGGTTCTTACCTCATGCAGTCAATTTTCGATGCATAATTCAATGTGTGTAATATGAAAAAGAAAATCTGCCTTAAAGCCGACTGACATAATGCCACTTAGTACAAACTTGGGCGTAATACTCTGAAACAACCTTCGTAAACCGATGTAATATACGACGGTTTTGTGGACGCCCACCTTGTAGTCCGAGGAAGCATCCAGCATGATGCTGGCCGAGTTCCAACCGTCTTTAACATGCAAAGGACCATTGGCAGTCCAAATAGGCTCGTTGGCACTATATGAAGAATTCGACTAGAGTGGATCGCTTACCAAATAACCGAAGGAAGACCAGTTTTGGCGTCAATATCTGTGCGACAAGAGCTAAATGACGAGCAAATGAAACGCGAGACCGGATGTAATTGAGCAAAGATAGAGAAAGGAAAAAGGAGAAGAGAGCTCAACTGAACAACAGACATGCAGACAAAATTAGTCGCAGACAAGGCGCAGACGTTAAACTAAACAACACATCGGCCGTCGCGTTGTAAGAAGGGTAGAGAGCAATACAAGAAGACTTGAATAAATAGATGTGAGTATTGGGATCAGGTATAGGTTCGCTTCGTACAAAAACTATGTCGAGAGATAGGTATTAGAAGCTTTTTCCTTCCTGAATCGCCACTCCGTCTAAGTGTGTATTTGCTTAAGCTTCGATAGCCTTTGTAGCATTGCCAGATATTCGGAAATCATGGTGTCCCGAGCGTATGACATTAAAAATCAGTATCTGCTATAGACAGATGCATAAAGAAATAGACAGATCAATAGATGGCATTAAAGAAGTAGAAAGAACAAGAACACTGATAATGTGAAAAGAACGAGGGAGCACGATTGAAGTAGGGGTGCAAGGGCACACGCTTTGTATGGAGAAAAGCAATACAAACCTTATAGTCAGACACTTCACCGATCGAGACGGCAACTGATCGTCAGTTCGTGGATGTGGTGGTGTCTTATTTCCACAATGGTTCATTCGCATTAAACAGGATTATAACTAGCCCACAATCTTACCAAATAACCGACGCCAAGCACATGACGGTAGGAACTGGCAATCGGGGTATAGAGATGTGACGGACAATCAAAACAAGTGTAGTGTGAAGAAATGAAAAAGCGAGTAAGACAAGACTTTGGGGTGGCAGATAATCGACAAAGGCATGGGAGAAAGCAGCATCCTGACTGAGCTCGGAACTTCTGTGTGATCCTCCAAACACAGAGAAACCTTGAAAAAAATAAATCTTTATGTTTTGGAAAAAATCTTGCAATTTGCGCCGTTATTTGAAAGAACAGTCAAAACTGGAACGAGTCACTCCAAGTGAAACCCATTCTTGTCTGGAAACCGGTATTATCCATTAGAAAAGAGACGAAAACAGGAAGAGAAATTAATGTCGCGAGTCCCAGTACATACGAGATTTTGTGATTTGGGAAGTGTTGGCATCTATGGTCCACCTGAGAATTTGTCTGAACGCGACCAATAGGAGACACGAAAACCCAAATCGGTAATCATCAAAAGGATTACTTAATGGACTTCTTGTTGGTTCTCCATGAGGACAAATGGATAGAAAATATTTTTGGCCGTGAAACTCGTAGCTTGCACTCAACAGTGCGTATGTATGAATGAAATCACAAGCCTGATCCAGGCAAAGTGCTTCACAGTCAGAGACTGCACGTGGGCTAAGAGACTGTCAGGTTGTCCAGACCTAGACAGATACTTATTAGAGGATAATGTGGAAGGATATAATGGCAGGTCGTCGATAAACAAAAGAAGGGCGAAGCTTTATTCGACAATTTTCGAAAGTTCAGCTGAAGACTAATGTTGAAAGAACCGAACAAAGTCACGCAAAGATAAAGATATGCATATAATATCGGTGAGATAAGTTTGACCTTAATACTTTAATGAGAAGTTTCTTTGGGCCACGTTAACTTGATGCAATTGGGTTAAAACGACCAACGATATAAGACTTGTTAGAAGACAACATGCTGTAATTTGATTGATCTTTTAAGGAGATGGCCACGCAGCTGGTGGGAAGTATCAATGAGAATAATATCACTAAATCGATCGCAGGATGAAACGTTTCTGCTTCAAGATTATTTCTAGAATGTCCTCATAAGAAACAGAGCTCGCGCGTGAAATGATTTTGATACAAAATCTGAGCAACACAAGAGGTGCCGGCATTATAGCCGGTGAACAATACAAAATTAGAGGTAATCTATAAGAGAAGATGAAGTGAGAAATAAGTTTAGACTTACCGCCGAGAGATGGAAGACAAAAAGCGCCTACGAAAATGCTCATTTGGACGCATTTCCGTCAAACACGTGAAAGCTTACGAACTTTATCAAGTAGTGAGTTGAGATGATGAGTCCAAGTAAGGTGAACAGAAACAGGGTTACATGACATGTTTGATTCTAGTAAAGTCAGTGGACTTAACTCTAGAAAGACTACTGCGAAATGCCACTTGTCTGTTCACCACACTGATAAAAAAATACCGAGACGATAAGAGCAGTTCAGTTCCAGCAATGAAAATACTTCTTTCAGGGAACGGAAAATGAATCCCATCGGTGACAGTTGTTGTAACATAAGCATTTATTGTAGCAATGACCTTCAAAATGGTAAACATTGGATTATCGAAGTCTGATCACGACGAGTCGATGAGGGATTCATTTTTCGTCCGAACCGAACATTTCAATTGATCGAGACAATTGTGGCGGCATTCTGTTAGCAGAATTTTAAATTTTGTGGCACGTAAAATGTTACATTTCGATGCGATGTTCAACATTTGATCGCACGCAACATGCATCCAAAATGAGTACATGAACGAAGTGCATAATAAGTTTCCAGTGAATGTATCCCCGTTTGTGACTTTAATGAGGCAAATATTATGATGTGTGATCACTACAGAAAGGAAGAGATGAACAAATAAAACGTTTGGTTTGAAAGCCTCATGTGTACTTTGAATTGTAAACGGCGCGAGTAAATCGAATCAAATCATTGGGCAATCTAGAAACGCGAGAGAAACACTGGATTCGAAAATGGTATTGCTTGGCAGAGCGCAGTGGAACGTGAATCAAACGGTTATAAAGAAGCTGATCGCAAAAAGGAGAACTGGTTATCAATTTAACCAGGGAAAATTGAGAAAGTAAACTGGGCGAGATTCAAACAAATCAAGTGACAGACTTTAGTTGATGGAACCAGGAAAGATATTTTCACGCTAGTAGCAAATAAATGGTAGCGTTTTCACAAAGTAGATGGTGGTAGATACGCACCGATGAAATGGGTCAGTGACAGCCTTGGTGATCTAGGAAATCGGGTAAGAGTGAAGGGAATCCATTCAACAGTTATCCGTAAATCTCAAACTAGCACAACTACGACACTCCAGCCGAACATCCACTGATCCAAACAACCGAAGCAACGTACATCACGCAACAAGATGGGACTAAGCCTCCACATACAAACCATTTGGTGGCATGTAGCAGAGCACGCAAATTCCAAGTGTGTGTGTTACATCTGGAAAATATGTGCACAGTTAAGGACGCAATCGGAGTTGAAGGTTTGTAAGACGAAATCGAATATCGTATGGATTGATTGCTAAATTGATTGGCCACAGGTAGTGAGCTGCATGCTGAAACAGACTGGAGTCTCACTACCATTTCCTGTTTTATTTTCTATATCATATCTGTCTAGGCCTGGGCAACCTGACAGTGTCTTAGCCCACGTACAGTGTCTGACTGTGCGGCACTTTGCATGGATCAGACTTGTGATTTCATATCGTACCATACCATCGCATGGATTGCAAAGTACAATAACATGGACAGATATCAGGCGAACGAGATAAGCGTGTTGATGACCTATTGCATAAAAGCTGACCTTGAAATCGGCATCGCTAACGGGCAGGTCCACGGAAACGGATTTCCATAGCTGGGAATTTGCTTTTTGTACAGAGGAGCGCCACATGACCTCAGAAGAACTAATTCGTAGAGCTAACAAAGACAAGATTACCAGAAAACACCAACACTCGAGGAATTCGGATTGTTAACTTGAGCCCGACATGATCTGTAACAAATCAATTAGGAGAGGTTCACGCATAAATTTGAGCAAACCAACTCAAAGCGAAAAGGGTTAGAGATTGTTGGAAATGAGCGCAAGCAAACGCATCTGTACCTGGAGGATTAGTTACTAAAGCATGAGGGCACCGTTTTGTTAAGCATTAAGGTTAAGCTAAACCGCAAAAGCGGTGTTGTTAAGGTTGGTTAACTCTGCACTAGGATTACCCGTTGGATGTGACGCACCTTGTAATCGCTTGTCGAGTCTACTGAAACCAATGCGGTTAGCCATTGGTGGTTCGCAGTTGAGTGAACGGTGCTGGTCGATGCATTCCACAACAAATCGTTCGCGCTGTGGTTAGAGTGGATTAGAAAACGAGCGATGTGAATCACCTACCAAACTAAGGAGACAAGTCCCGTTTGCATGCCAACATCTTCTTGGCAAGAGCTGGTTTCAAGGGGGAAAACAAATGGGTTGATTTAATGAAGTTGGAACGCGTGTGACTTTCGCAAGGAAAAGTGAGAATACGGAAAACAATTTGAGTGAATATGATGCACGGGGTGGCGGACGTTGTTTGGAAGAAAGTGGAGAAAGCAAAACCAACAACGAACTGGCACCGTCATGACCGTCAGTGTTGCGACAACACATTTCACGTCAACAGTCGCGAAAACATCAAGATAGGTGTGTGGTTACAAACGAAACATTTTTAACCTATTGATACGTTCTGGGTCGATTTAAAGGTTTTGGTGCAAAGAAGATGGTAGAACGGTTTTTGAACACTTAGAAAACAAGAAGATCAATGAAATTTAATGAATCGATTGAAAACACGAGGCGTTGGGGAACAAAATGCTGAATGGGATGGGTGCGTGAGAAGACATGTTGTTATTCACCAAAGAACGAAGAACGCATAAGGAACACGTGGAAATTTTTGAGGATAAGAACTTGTATGGAATAACAAGCCAGATCCAGACAAAGTGCAATGCAATCAGAGACCGCAAATGGGCTAAGATACTGTCAAGTTGTCCGGCTAAGACAAATATAAGAAAGTGAAAATGGTATGGAAACTAGGGTGTTTTTCTGTCATGCAGCTCAGTACGGATGGTAAATAAATTTGCCAAGGTGTTGCTGGCAAAAATACTGAAGTACTGCAAATCCGTGGGTGGATACAACTGTTGAAGATTGTTTGAAACTTAATCAGTACATCATAAAGCTAGAATTTCGAGGGAACCGAAATATAACGAGGATTGTTCCGTTCTCCGTGGGTTTCGTGCGGATTGCTATTATTATTTCCACACGATGTATCAAAACCACGAGTCAGAAGTCTGGAAATGTGTCGCGGGTATGAGATTGTGTAACGTTGATGCAAATTCAAGAAAACAATAATAGCAGCCCGAAACCAATGACAACCAGTTTAACACGAGGTGACCTGAGCTGCAAAAGGTACTGCGCACGTCTTGTCAGCCATGAAACAGTTGGACGGTATGAAATAAGTTTAAACTTTAAGGTCACGGGTGTTTAATCAGGCGTCGGCACGAACAAAAAACATGTGGACGCGAAGTATGGAACGCAATCTTAACAACAAAAAGCATGCAATTGATGTTTGCGTACAATTTAATCTTGCACGCTCATGAGAAGTTTGATAATGTTTACACACACACTATGAGGGGAAAATAAGAAATGAACATTGCAGAAGCGGAAGAAGTCGAAATTCAGAATAGAAACAATTATTTATCATGATCATAAACAGCACTACCTGAACGGAGAAGCATATAGTCCTGACTTCTATGCAATGGTAACCCAAAAATACAGGAAAAGATGAAGAGAAAATAAGGAGCCATTTAAGTCAGGGAAGGGATCAAACAGTCGTTTTATATGTGTACACCTCAATCACCAATCATACACACGCAATGAAAGCTCGTAAAACGGTAGGTCGACGGTGGTTTTCAAATATCAAAATCCGTGTGTCCAAACTAATGACTAACTAATAAGTAATCGTGTGACATCTCTTAGATTAATTAACAACAGTAGAGTGGAAGTGCGTGGCTACCGGGCAAATTACAGCGACTGTCCCAAGTATAACCAGGTTACTCGTTAAGGCATTTTGCTCAGCTTGTTTCACGAGCTGGCACAGACAGATAGACCTAACGGGTGATCGATCTTCATAATTTTCGAAATCACAAACCTGGATAAAGGAAGTGCCTCATAGTCAGAGACTGCACGTTGGCTAAGATATTTTCAAGTTGATCAGGTTAAGACAGTTATAAAAAGAGAACATAAGATAATCGTAGTGAGACTCGTGTGCTTTCGTGTGCAACTGGATACCGATGGCAAATCAGATTAGATTGACTTGGCAAATGCTGGTCAAACACACAAGAAGACAACCGGTATATAAATGCGTATAGACGAAACAACATGTGTGTTCACTTTCCCCATACGTTCCCTATAACTTCTGTGGGAATTCAGCCCGTATAAACGGCGAGAGCAAGTTCTGTGAGCCTAAAAATGTGGAGTGATGGTTAGAATATATAGATCCATGAGTGCCGAAAGCCATCGCATTAATATGAATGACATTAAGACAACACTTGCATCTATGGGATAACTAGCGACCGGTGACAAGCGTTTACTCATTAATCAAGCATTATTCTACCTTGAAATCTGACGTTGAGGTTCCCGTGTCAAGCGAGATCGATGCGTCATACCAAGTTGAGCCCGCAGCGAGACTAGTTGAGTGCGCATTCCAGAGCGGCTCGTTCGTGCTAAGGTAAGAGCAACAGATGACTGACTGCTACCACTTCGGTTGGTGGAACGAAAAGCAACACACACACACGCAAACACACTGTTTATGCGACGCCTACCATATTGTCGCCAATTCACCGGTTCGGTGATGCTTTCCCTGCTCACAAGAACTGAAACCGAGAAAAATCGGAACAAGATGAAACGGAAAACTGACACATATGAGAATTGAGACGATGAGAGCGTTCAAGGTGTAGCTAATCAACACACGAACACAAACAAACCAATGCTTATATAGCATGAGCATACCTTGTAGTCTCTAGATTCGGCATTCGAACTCAGCGATAAGTCTACCGAGGCGCTATGCCAGGTGTTCAGCTTTGGCATACGCTCCGAGGATGTCCAAATGGGATCATTCGCACTGAGCGTTAGAAACGTGAACAGGCGGAATACCTACCACAAAATGGCTTGCTGACCAGTGTTTTGTACAGTTGTTTTTTGGCAAGCTCTGTAAATAGTGTAGCCGTGGTGAGCATTAATCAATAAACCATGAAGAGGAGAGCAAGAAATGAACGAAGACAACCAAACACATACAACAACCGAATGCTTCACTACACCAAACAGAATGAGTGGAAATCGAACCTTGAACTGTCCGCGCGAAGATACGTGCTCGATGCTTAACACGGCGATTTTCCATTCTGGAGGATTATTATCCGTCGATTCCCATATTAGCTCACTGGAACTACAATTGAAAGCTTAGAAACACGATGCTTCTTACGTACCAATAAGTGCCTACACCTTTTCTAGATTGCTCCCGAGTATGTTGGCAGTCCCTTTAACGGAGAAGTGATGCATATGGTGAGATTAGATTCAAAAAAGGAAGTTGGAAGCAAGTTACGGAGGAAGCGCAGCTTACAGCAGACACACCGGGAGTTTGAATAGGACAGCTATGCGTACAAAACGTTGAGCATAACGTTTCAAGTGATCATTAATCTACATGAATGAGCCGAGGACGAGCGGAGTAAACAATGGCGAGAGATAACAGAGTGTAGTGTCCAGAACAAAACCTGAATTAACAAAACTGGAAGTTTTTAGCAATGCCGACCTAAAAATGAAAACACACTCATCTAGAATAACAATAATAACAATATTTGTAGCCTAGGATGCAATCGAGCGTCATTTGGCTTGAATACGGAACATCATAAACAACTATCGGACTCTCGGAGAACACTATTTCAAAACACAGTTGTAACAACTAGATGAATTGAAGATAGCGTTACAAATTGCGATTTAACCGGAATTGTCAAACCCTTCCGAAAGTCGGCTGAGCACGTCTTCCTGGCTGGGGTCCTCGCGAGCAGATATCACAGTTGCTAGTTACGCTTCCGGATATATCCAGAAATCGTGATCTGCCACGGTTTACACTTGGAGAGTTTGGTTAGCCTTGTATGTTGTCAAGTGTTATAATGCATGGTATTGAAAGCCGCAAGAAAGCTTGCGTGCCGATGTGGCTCTACGAAACTTGATTGAATGCATGTTTCATTCGAGGTGTAGGCACCTCACATCAGTTTGTTTGCGATTACTCTTCTATGGAATCCATAGCTATTTAAGTACCACCGTTCCGCATCCTGTAGGATTTTACTTTTTTCATGGTTGTATGGCAGTTAAGCACTCGCTACATGCTGCGGGTATAATGCTGTCTGTGATGATGAACTTGTTGTCTAATTCGATTGCGTTGGTGCAATTCTATAAAAGCGTACACTGTATCCTTATTTGGTTACCGGCCATATACCAAAGAAGCAAAGTAAATCAAATGCGTATTGAACTATTAATAGTTGAGCTAGGATGTCGGAAAATCACACATTACGATAAATGCGGACGTCGAAAGAAAGCCTGCGGTAAAATCCCGATGGGTCGATTTTTGTCCGGAAAAGCGAATGGATAAATGTTAGACTTGAAAATTACAGACAAGTAGCTGTTGCGGATGCGAAAATCAGTAGAAAACTAAACACTGTACGTCTGCGAACACCGAAATCAAATTAGCAAGATTAAAGTTGAAAACATCGCACTATGTGTAATCGTGCAGTACTTTTCTACTACCCGGGAAGCACCGTGCAAAATTGATTTGCCAACGGTAGTACGCTGAATTCGGAAACAAGTGGGAGTCTCACTGCCACCTTCCATCTTTTACCTCTACCTGTCTAGGTCTATGTAGCATGACAGTACCTCAGCGCACGCGCAGTCTCTGACTATGCGGTATCGTGTACGGAACAAAGGTCTACCATTTAATATTAATAATAACGTTGAGTACACAAACAACAGGATTTATTACATCATGTGAAATCACAATCTTGAGGTTAGCGTGCAGCCATTGATGGCACTTCCAGGTTCTCCATACGTAGACAGATAATTCAAAGATAAAATGGCAGTGCGATTTCAGTGTGGTTCCACATGCAGCTCTGTATCGGAGGCATACTAATTTAGCACGGTGTCACCTGCGCAGTACAGAATACTGCACCATAAAACAACCATGTACACTTTGAGGTTAGTGAAGCTACAAGCCGAGAGTGTGGTGATGTGAACTATATGCCAGAAGGACCAAGTGTGAAAGGTGATAAAAGAGGGTTGATGCTCCTGTGCAGAAACGACGGTTGGTGGTAGCGATAACAGTTTACCGCTATGAGTAATGTTACATCCAGAAGCTAACGGCATCAACCAGTAACGGTAACTAACAAAGGTAGCATCATGATGAAAATGTATACCAAAACAAGATCCACATGTTCGAACTAGCCTAGGTAGTCTGGGAATATTACATCAATTGGAATGTCATAAAAACACGATGCGTCTTTGGCAGTGGGTACTTTTACTTGGGATCGATAATAATCAACATAGTAAGCTGTGGATTAGATATAAAGCTCAGCAAATAAGTCGGTGCAGACTATAAATTATAACATTTAAACCCAACTTTGATCGATTTAGAGGTAGGAAGTCACGGGATATTGCTGGGGACGTATGGTATAGAATGTTCTATGATTTACCTTAAAATCTCGTTTGCTTTGATCTGCATAGGATAGATCAATCAACTGAGTTTTCCAACCAGCTACACCATCAGAAGACTTCCAGATCGGTATGGTAGAGCTAGACGCGGTAAAACTAGAAAGGCAACACCTCACCAAAAGGTACCCAAATCTCCCGTTTCACCCCGAATAATTTGTTCACAAGCGCTGGGATACAACGAAAACAGCAAAACAGTCAACGAAAAGGAGGAACACATGTGAAGAAATGGGGTTTAAAGGAAGTCAAGATAAGAATCAAGCGCCCACATCGTGCAGAAATAGAAGTGGACCAGTGAACGCGATACGCAAGACGCTGGACTGGATGGAATACTAACATAGGAGCATAGTCATCAATATGATGGTTGTCAGATTTCGTCTTATTCCATCAATCTAGTAATGGAATCACATCAGACACAATCGTCGGGTCACTTGCAGATAAATAACTCTAGCTAGTAAATCAACGAGGATGATATCACTTCCGCGTGTCAACGTCGGGCTTGAACAGACCAGCGAAAATATCCAAGGTTACGGCAACGGTACCTATTTGATGCATGCATAAAACGGTGTTTCCCAGTCACCCCAGGGCAAAAGATGGATTTGATTTAAACGGAATAAAAAACATCGGATGGACAAACAGACCCCGCTCTATTCTCGTAGCAATAACGATGAGCTACATGCAGGGTTTTTAATATGCGGCTAAAGTTCAGACAGAACCATTCTATCAAGAGTAAATGGAGGTAAGATCGAAATTCCAGGGACGTTACCTTGAAGTCTCTATCGACACTAGCCAATTCGTTCAACGGAATCGATACCAGTTCCCATGAATTTGTGACTCCTTGCGATTCCCAGATCGGTCGACTAGCACTAAAATGTTACCAGTTTGTTTACAATGTCACCACAATCCTCACCATACAGTGGCCAAATCCCCGGTATCCTCTATTTTGGTACGCTGACAAGCACTGTGAACGGATGGAATAGTGGGCTGTCGAAACGACCGCGGGAAGCATGGGACAAATGAGTAGGAAGAAATGAAAGGAAGCAGAGAAAATGCAGTCAACATCGCCCATATCCTTTGTACGTTGATTGGTTATACACATATCAGCTGATTGCGACGCCACGTGACTACTCTGGCTGGCCAACACACGAAAACAAGTGACACAGATGTCTGGACAGGCGAGGACAAAGAATTTGTTGAAACGCACACGTATGGAGTTGACCAATAGCAGCTACGCCTAGTCACAGTTGTCGGTAGGCTAGACATTGCGATACTAATAATAGCAGTTAGGAACAATCTGAGCACAAAGGTTTCGCTAGACCACCTTGTAATTGGAAAGCTGTTCATCCGCGTTGGTTTCCAAACTTAGTTCCACTTTGGCAGATTGCCATTGGTTATTCCCTGGTTGGGAAAGCCACAATTCGTCGTTTCGACAAGTCACCGATGATTGGCCAAAGTGCATACCGCGATGTTTCATACAAGCCCTGGTTAGAGCGGAACAAGGAATTGGAAAGGCCTCGAGCATGACTATATTCAATAGTAAGACGAAGTGGAAGATTGACAGCAGTCACAAAGCAACACTTGGGAAAATGTAAGCATACAAACTTTGAAAAATTGCCGGTTCGGGAGTAGGCAAATGATTGATAAGTGACAAGTTCAACGTCACTACACGAAACTAAGCGATCGTGAGGTTGTTCAATGATCCACCTACGTGGACGGTTTTGAGGTCACCTGACACATAGGAAAAGCATAGAGCAATGAAATACCTGAAGCAAATTTCTGAAGTCACTGCAGCTTGGAGCTGTGGTGGCCCAGAAACCTTCCACATGAGATGTTTTGCGTCCGATCCCATTGCGATGCATAATTGGAAAGTAAGAATGAATCTACATTACCAAAGTAATGTGTTGCTCACATCCCTCGCACTTACACACCACTGCCAGTTGCTGCTGGCTGCTTGTCGTCATCATCGCAAATGGAAATCTACAAATTCCGTTGTTGTGTTCTATTAAAATCCTGAACTATGGTAATTTCGCTACGTCAATCGGAACAGTTCCGACAGGATTTTGAAGCAATCGTTCAATGTGCTGAAGGAACATGGTATAGGCTGACATGTGGACACTTCTCGCCTACTACCACATCACAATACTCAATGTCTCGCGGGTAGATCAATGCAAAAAGTGTTTCGGATCACAAGCTCAAGGGATTAGGGAAATACCCCACATGCAATGTTCACACGAGAAACCTCTCCGATATCCTTTTTTCGGAATTTTGTGCAGTTAAATTAACATGTCTGCTGAAAATTTGAGTGAACGAGAAAAGCCAATTTGTGTTGTTCACTTGAAACCACAGACACAGTTTACAAAAAAGTTTGAAAAATGAGTGGCCCGAAGGTGAACAGATGAGCAGGCTATCGCGTATAAATCAAAGCATGCAATACTGAGCATTTTAAAGAGGACATTGAAAGTTGAGTGTATACAACCATTTACATATCTTGAAGTATCCGACAATAGACTTCCCTATCCCGTAGTCTTCGCCACCAAAAGCTGATGCGCCTACATCACATGCAGTTCCTTGTTCGAATTGCCAGTGTGGTTTGATACGAGTGATGAGCAAACCAAAAGAAGAATCTAACTGGCTTCATAGAAGTCATAGCCAATAAGGGGACATGTAAAAACGGATTGTAACAAGAGGGAAGGTGAATACTCCCAAATTGATGATACGTCAAAGTGTGAACCACTCGATTGCGGGCTGGTTACTCACGACCGGTAGTGATCAGGAGAACCAGTCAACAGGTAGGCATGTGGTATAAAGACATGAAAGCAGTCGATTGATGCTCAAGTCATTAAATGTGAGAGGCATGGCAACAAAGTACAGTGCACAACCATGGAGAGATAAAATGTACGGAATTCATTCTGTTTTGGGTTTGGCCTTATCTCTGTCACCTATACCAGGAAGCACAATGTATGCTGCTTGTAATCTACATAGAGGAAAATGAGATAAGAAAAGTTTGAAATTATAAGACTGGTACATTATCAATAAAATTCGTTTGGAATTTAATTTTAAATTTGGCGAGTACAATATGCTTTGGAAACACCTTCGAAAATGCCCGGAGGATCTTTGAAATATTGGTGAAAGGGGCGTTGGGAAGCCATCGGTAACACGAAATAATTATTGGCAATCGTAGAACAGCTGTCTAGCTACTAGACGACTTAAAAATGCTAAAACAACCACCACCATTATTAGCACGAACGAAAGAACGACGAAACAGTGCTGAAAAATGGAGTAGAACGTATCTCTGTTGGCTAATGGACATAAAAATCCAGAATTATGACTAACGAGGTATGTTAGACAGTGCGAGCTACAAAGTAACTACACAACGAAATCAACAGTTGCTATAAACAATATGGCCTAGGGATAATAGGAAAAGCACAACGTGGGATCGTATTTGAGGAAGAAAATGACAAAAAGCACTCATCAGTGGCTTGTCTGCTTAAATAGCATCGATTTGTAACACGTCTAGGTGATGATCACAGTGTCGTTAAGACGGCAGTTTTGCTAGTTGATCAACGTGATGAACCCAGTTCAGATTGAACACTAGTTGACACCACGTGCGCGAAATTACAAGGTGAACACACAGCTGATTCGAAGATAATAACCTTGAAATCCGCATCATTCTGACTATCCCGCAAGTCGACCCATGTGGAATGCCAATCGGATGGGAGTTCTTTGTGCGTGGACGTTTGCCAAAGACGATCCCTAGGACTTGAATGTGTGTGATTAGGGGCAGGTAAATGCCACACAAGCTTACCAATAAGTTCCCAAGCCATCTGATTTACACGATCTGTTGACGTGATGAAAATGAGATAAGATAAGAAGGCGAGGGTTTGAAAACAATAAGCCAATGACTAGAGGGAGGCTATATTTCATGTGTCGGTAAACAGTGCAAACAAGCTCCAAATAGCACACCTTATAGTCCGATTGTAGATCAGCTACTCTCTGGTTTAAACCAACTAGAGCAGTGTGCCACTGAGAAGTGTGTGTCGAAGTTGATGGAGAAGTCCACAGTTCGGTGTTTTGACAAAGCACAGCCGATTGTCCAGCCTCAGCTCCCACATGCTTTGTACACGAGCTGTAAAATGTTGCTCAGATTACACATACAATGCAGCAAACTACGTTTAGACAGACGGTTAGATTGGGTTCAGGCAATGAGAATAAGATTGGAAAGTAGCCGAGGAAAAGGGCCGCAAATCACCTTATACGAGTTCGAGGAAGCTGTGGTCAAATCCACGTAAACCATCGTCCACTCTGAACTGGCGACGGATCCGGATGTCCACAACTCCGATCCGTCACACGCAATCACAAATCGGCCGGTGTTAGTATCCGTCTTTTTAGCACATTCCCTGTATACGAGTAAGGTCATCGGGCATCAGTAAGCGTCACATGCAAGAAGCTCAGTGTATTGATGAACTTACGAATACGTTGTGCTTGAAGAGCACTATGAAATTAACATGTTTTACGTGTAATCGGAAACCAGCATACATCGAGGCAAGCGACCTATTCTAACGATATCACGAGGTAGCCGTTTCTTAAACACCTGTGACTGGACAATCAGCGGAACGAAGGAACAGAACATCGTGGAATCACGGAAGCCCACACAACTTCTCTTAATGGGCTGAGTTCTTAGTGTCAAAGCTCATCACGCAGCAAAGCGACTGTGAACAGCGGGCCACGGCAAACATGTCACCAAACAGACCGGAAGTAAGCATCGTGCGACGAACATGCACACAAGTTTAGACAGGAAACGACAAGAATGGTTAAAGACTAGCAAGAAAAGGATAATACATGATAACAAATGCAAAATAGAAATGGCGAATCAAAAAATAATATCGGGATAGATTATCACATTATACACTATACGAAACAGAAATAATATTCGTAGTATGTTGTTAGATTCACGTGCATTGTTGATTGCGGCCGCGGTGGTCTACTGGCGTTGTTCGACCAATAGGTTCGCATTCAGAGCTCTGCTACGTCGTTCCTGTGGTTGGCATTCGTCGGTCATACATGCCGATCGCAAGCGCATGATTATCTCATACTCCACAGCATCTCACATTACTGCACATTCCGATTAGGGAGTAGCAATCTCAACAACAGAGTTCACAGCGGTCAGCAACACTCGGTCTTTTTGCGGCGTTTGCATGATATGGCCACGATCACAGTTCTACAGCCGAAAGCAGCAGTTGCACGTCTCCAGCTAAAAGATGACGTCTTAAAGTGTGCGGTGAAGAACAAGTTCTTCGCATCTCGCTGGAATTATGCCCAAAGCTGTAGTTGCCCCAAACACAGTTTTTAAGCGACAACGGCAATCGCCTGAAAATAACGACGCCAACCAAGCACACTCACTACTGGGTGAATAATCACATGTACCGACTCCAGAATTGTGCCTACATACGTCAGTACTACAAAAATGAATAGGAAAGCCATCGAGTGCTCACGCCATTTTATACGCCATCAATTAATGATTACTAATGAGTAAAAATCACAGTGGCAGTTTAAACAACTAACGAAATTCTATTACGATATGTTTGACAAAAGGCCAGCTCATCACGACAACGACAATCAACCAAGACAGTTAAGAAAGGAATATTGAAACGAAGAAAAAAGATAAGAACAGATCAAGAGGAATTGAAACGTATACAAATATTATTCATAATTATTAAATTAAATTAAATATATAAAAGGCCCACATAAATGCTGAATAGCTGAAAATACCGATGCAGCTCACCTTCTGCACCGGGGCCTTAACAGACTAAGTGGGCAAATGTGAGAAAAAAAGTACACAGTGTGACCAAATTCATAACCGTTACTGTTGCCGATTGGCTGAAAACAAGACTTAGGTGCGCGTCACAGCCCGAGTTAGTCAAGCTCACCCTGAAGAATGCCGTAATAGGGCTAATTGTGGCCGTACCTTGCCTTGAAAGCTATCGGAAAGGGTGTGCCGACTAAAAGTACCATAGACAAACGAAAAGCAACGAGGGGTATATGGTTCCCGGCGGATCTGTCTGCTCCACAAACGTGCGGTGAATGATTGCTGTGCGTCTGTCGGGGCTTGGTGAGAGGAGGCGAGTTTGAGACACAAGGAGTGATCATCTCTCGATGTCGCTTCAACGGACCATACAGCATCGTTGTCTCTTGGATCGGGCATCCAACCGCAGAGATTATTGAAGCTAAAGGCACAGTCGACAACTCCCGCAGGCGACGTTTGTTGCACAGTTCCTTGAAAAAACCGCAATCAATTGAAGGCCACTCAAACAACACCGGTTAGGGAGGGATTACCAAGCGCCGCAAGAATGTAAAAAGTTTGAAAGAAAATTGAAAAGCCCATAAACCTCTCACCCAGACGAATGGCGTAATACAGCGAGATGAGCCCTGTTTTGGGGTAAGCCTGAAATATGATATTGAAATCGTACACAGCAGATTCGTTGAGCTGCTACTTGACGAATCTGCCCACTCCAAAGTCGAGCCGAGGCCGCATTTTCTCCTGTTGCTGAGGCTAAACTCGCTGTACAATAAAACGGTCTTTATGATCAAAGAGCGGTACCTCGGTTCGAAGTGCCAAAATCATCGCTTGGCATCAAGCACACTGCATTCGAACGCTGAGTCGTGGTTGGTTCCCACCAGACCGAGACATCGCGCGGATCGTCGTTCCAGCCACAGAATGTTAAATCTTCGAATGAGCAATTAATTGCTTCGAGTGATTTCACTCGTACTCGGCGGCGTCCGTGTTGGTTAGAAGTGGCTAAAATGCACATCAGTTGCACTCACAGCATGTCGAATAGGAATGAATCAAATGCTAAATGGCTAAAAAACCGCTCCGCCAGGAAAGAAAAAACCGAAGTGAAGTCTCCGAGAATAAGAAGAGAAGTGAGAAGCACTAAAAAGGTTCCTATGTTCAACGTGGTTGTGAAACGAATCCCGATTTGGAGCAGCATCCGGCAACTAGCTGTAAGCATGACTTAGTGTAAATCCGAAACTGTGGTGGGAGTCAAGAGCCAGTGAACAGAATGTTTCAGTCCTAATCGGACACATTCAATCTGCTTTCTTTTAGAGAAGTATGAAGGGTAAGTTTAGTAAGTGACGAGGATGGTAATAGGTGTGATAAACACTAGCTGTGCGCCACAGTACGGGGTATTACGATATTCTAAACAGTTTCCTCTTGCCAAAACAAGCTGTTGTCATTTTATCGTAAGCAATCCCGTCAGGTAATGCGCCTAGTGAACGAGGTATGTGAAGCAGAACGCGGTCAACTGAACAGCAATAGCTGTAACTCTTACCCAGAAGAATGACGCAGTATAGACAAACCGAACAAAGGGGACTGAGTGTTCCCAGACTCGAATGATTCGTGCAGTACACCAAAGCCTAATTCCATTTTGTAAAACAACCGTAAACACCGCGGAACAGGAGCTCCCCCCATGGAAATGCCGATGGTTTCACTCCAAAGACGAGCGGTCAAACTTTGTTCATTTGCGTTAGGTTGCGAGGAAAAAACGGTGAACGGCGTCAAGCAAGAAATTCGAGAATCAAGTGCTGTTGACAGTCTCTTCCAACGCGCACCTTGATCTCTGGGATCCTTTTGCCAGAGACAAAAGGCATCATCGTCGTCTTCGAAATCGCAATTCAGCACACTTGGAGAGCGATCGAGAGTGACCGAGGCTGGTAACAGAAAAACCGAGAAGGAATCACATCGGTATCAATGAAAAATACGCCAAGCTCGCTTATTGCCGTAAAGAAGGACGAAATGAATGGGGGGGTAAACTCGAAAGAATCTTTGTTTCCAGGTAACTTTCAGGTGGCAGCGGCCTGTGAACGCGAAATGTACAAACTTTTCGAGCAACGTGCGTTATAAAGGATGCCACGTAATATCACCAACCAGAAAAACTTCCTGCCAATCGCTTAGCATATCAACGACCACAACTAGGACCTCACCCCATTTGCCGGCGTAAGATCGAAAGTCCAGGAAGGTGACTGGTTACTGATGGAGCTTTTTGCAACCCGATACCGAGATGAATGTGATAAGATAGAGTGAGGCATTTCGAACGATCGTTTGACTTCACAAGTGGACCGAAGAGTCGAGCGGTGGCAGCGTTAACGTTCAGCTGGTCACGAGAATCAGATTCTACGCTGAAACAAACTACTTCCAGCCCACCAGGTAGTGTTCTTACATTCCAATGCGCGAGCCAATTGTTTGGATCGTTGGTCCATTTGCATGTGGTAGATTGATGAGAAAATACACAATCCAAAGGTCTGTTGTTTCGCACTTGTCGGGAGGTAGCTGAAATGATGGAATTGAAATGGTTTTCTTCAGTATAGAAAATCTTCACAGTTATTCTGGAACACGCAAGTTATTGTTGATGCTTAACGGGAGACCGAAGCTCGTGAGCCAACCGAGTTTGCAGTGAAAGAAACAATAAATCAGAGAGGATGAAGAGCGACGAGGCAAAACACGAAACACAATTGCCATAAATCAAATCCACCACACCAGGGTCGCTCACCCCATTTGACGACGCAAAAAGCTAAGCTGTGGAGCGTTTCGCGAGGAACGTAGAGGTCTATCGATGCCAGTCTCGATAGCGTAGGCCAGATGCAAGCATTTCACTGTCACATCAGCCAGTAATGGACTAAACAACCTGGCACTTATGCTAGATCCTTTCAAAGGGCGTAGGCAAACGGCTTTGCTAAACGAAGATGCAACGGTCACATCATTGAGAACCCAATTGGTCGGCCAGTTGTTTGGGTCGTTGGACCAATGACACACGGAGTTGGTGAAATTGCAGTTCAGAGGTAAATCCAGATCATGCAATCCCAGCACGCCTGAAATTGTGGGAAAATAAGCTGGCTGTGTATTGCGAATAGCACAAAATCGATTTTTTGTGTGAGGAAGAAACCAACAACATGTTGAACATTTTGCGAAGTACAGCGGATGTGTGGGAGATGTATGACAAATACGAGGAGGTTACAAGCGTGGACGATTTGGCTGTTGCTAGTTAACTCAAACTTGCTTCAAAGGAACACAGATAGACTATTCAATAAAACGGGACATCTCTTCCTCACCCCATTTGCCGACGTAGCACGCTAAGCCTCGGTACATCGCTGCTCACTACAGTAAGTGGATGCACTCCGTTTTCGACGATATAATTTAACTTTATGCATTGGATTCTGGAGTCAGTTAGCAATGGACTGAACAATCTGGCGGTGAAAGCGGACTTTCTGTATGAACTAAGGCAAACGAATCGGTTTGGATGAAATCCAGAGCTGTCGGTGATGTCGAGAATCCAATCAGCAGGCCAATTGTTCTGATCGTTTGACCACCGACAGAGGGACTCTGAGAAGTTGCAATCCAGCGGTGGTACAGAGGAAACATCCGAGCCTGAAAGAACGATATAAAGACTGGCTGTGTCAGATGTTGTTGGGCAACGCAAGTGACAATTTGACAATTGGCAAAACAGAAAAACAGACGTGAACAATCATGGCCAGTAGTTCGATAAGCTGCTAAGCCATTAACCGGAACCATGGTCGCTCACCCTTGTCTGCGCATAAGAACAGACAGCTTCGGACCATTTGCATCCTGACGAACCGCACCAGGTGGAAGTGAAATTCGATAGAACAATTGTACACATTTAGGGTTTTTTGCAGTGGAAATTGCTTTCGTATTGTCGACGCGAATCAGTTCACTCCACAGGCGTGCGCCAAAATTTGTTGACTTCGAATTCTCATCGGAAAAGGATTCCGAGAGCAGGCAAAGCTGATTATTCAAAGTCCCTGACGGAAGAAGTTGCCAGCGTCCATTCCAATCATTGACATCGTTTCGCCACCCGCAGAAAGGATTGATCGAGTTCCGAAAAGTGCAAGAAAGTTGTTGACCTTGAAAGAAAACCGTCGAAAATACGTACTACACAGAATCCGCATCCAGAAGCATAGAAAAGTCGTGAAATTTATGAACACGTGTAGCCTTAGCTGATTGTGAAGATGGCTAACGAAAAACGTAGCGTTTACATTCCAATTCTAAAAGAATAACGCCCATGAGCTCAAGGATGCCAGGTGGAGCGTTTCGAATCGTTATCGTCAAGAATCTCGAGCGAAGTTGACACGCCAAAATAGGATGACTTAACCCAGAGAGAGAAAGAAGTCTACTCATTGCTGTAACACCGATCACAAAGTAGAGGTTCCCATAATCATGCATTGCTCAAGTAATTATCCGAAAACGCAAGAAAGTGGTATCGTTTACCCTCGTTGACGACGCAATAATGAGAGTGTAGGCGTGTTTCCAGTTTTGGTTGAACGATCGATACCTCGTATGATCTGGTACGTTATGGCAATACACCTTGGATTATTCACTTCGTTCAAATGTTGGTCACCGATCGGGGGACTCCACAAACGAGCCACCAAATCTTCACTATTTAGCGAATCGGAAATTTGCAAGCACATTGACACTCGAGAATGCAGCTCGCTAGATGATACCACAGGGATCGGGACTCTCTCCCATCCCGCAAGACCCCAATCATTTTGATCCACAGACCAACGGCATTCAAAGTTAAAATCGCAATCCAGAGGGGAATTCAACGGGGTCGAACCTAAAGCAGAACAGTAGAGAAGAACGAGTCAGTGAAGGCCTAAATTGTTGAAGAAAGATTGACGAAGATCAAGAGTTCCGTGTGTGTATATATATAGAATTAATTAACCTGAGGTTGTAAACCCTGAATAAGGGCCCATAAGCCCGATTGAGTCTTATTTTAATACAACTGAGTTCGTCATTAATACCACGAATTCACCCTTCTTGTCTTTGAAGAACCGCAAGCGACATTCCTTTGACATACGCGTCGACATGATCGAAGACGTAAGAAAACTTCAAACACCGCACTGCATCTTCACGCGTGATGTATGGGCTCCAAAGTCGAGCTTGCAACGAATTCGGGTGGCTGTTCGTCAATCTTGGGGGAACTCGATTGGACCGTCCCAAAAAATCCACACCAATTGAGTTCTTGAGCGAACCAGTGAGACAGAGTACGCGCTCTTGTGGTTGGTTTGAGATCGAACCGGGAGTGAGCCATCCACTGATTGACCATGCGTATTGCCAATTGTTCGGATCATTCGACCATCCACACAAGTGTTCACCGAATGTACACACGTAATGTTCCGTTGAAACTATAACACAAAAGGCGATACTTGATGGTACAGAAAAGGAGTGCCGAAAGTTGAAAGGTTGCTGTTGTGAAAATTTGCCAAGATGATGGTGAAACTTGTAAGATCCATCCCCAAGACCATGCAAGTGGGAACATTCGCAGCCGGAAACATTCAAAATATTTGAATAAACTGGGGGTGAAAAAATTGGAAACATGGTAATCACCCTTCCTGGCGTCGAAGCAACGTCAATGAAGGCAAGATGTTGCCGGTGGGGGTCTGCTTCGGGTCGATTAAAAATCGAAACAGCAAACACTTGATTCCATCAGCTGCTTCAATCGGTGGACCCCAAATGCGGATTTGTAGGGAATCTTGAGGCAACCGAAACATCGAATGACGATTAACAGAGTCTGAATGCTGATGCGGTGGGTGGAATAGGCATAGAGATGAGCCAGTATAACCGGCTACATTTGACACGCGTTTCCAACGGTGCTTCCAACTATTCGGATCGTTCATCCAGCCACAGAGGTCCTGCTCAAACGTGCAATTGTTGGCAACGAGTCGATCGCCTGTGTAAAGCGAGAATTTCGTGTAATCAGCACAGATTACAACTGACGGCGCTTTACTTTATGCTAATAGTCTGTGATACAAGCGACGAGAAATCGAAAAAGATAAAACGCAAAGGAAAATAAATTGTCGCAGCCTAAACGAAGCTATTCACCCTTCTTGTCGCCGTAGCAAAGAAAGCGAAGGTCCAACTCCAAGTTTGTCTTTTGCAAGGGCGTTAGGAATTCGTATTTGGTAACGAAATTCAATACAGCTGATGTTCAGTCTGTTAGAAATCGGCGGACTCCACAACCGCGCCTGTAGCGATTCAAATCGTGCAGCACTGTTAATTGATAGCAGAACGCTAGAAAACGGGCTCAAGTCGAACGGATTCAGGTCAGAAGACGTTGCGAGTTCCGGCAGCAGGCACATAGCATGGTCTTTACGAGCGAAGCCATCGGTTGGCGGTAAAGCTAGAACCTGCCAATTGTATTTCCAGTCGTTGGCGTCGTTTCTCCAACCACAGTGTCCGGTGGAGAAAGTACAAACGTGCAGTGGTTTTGCTAGAGGGACGACAAAAAGCAATGGGCGTAAGCTAGATTTTCTTACCAAGACTTACGAGTAAAAGAATGGTTTGAATGTAAGTTCAGACAAGATTCACTAGAGGGTACGCTTGCAAGTGTACACTACAAACAAAGGGTAGTCAAGCCGAGTATATTTTTTAGAAAGATTTGGATACTCAACCCGATTGGGTTTTCGAGGTAAGAATTTCGAGTAAAGCAGAACTTGGCGGTACATAATCGTGAGGTGTCCAACTGATCTACCTAAGCAAAGATTCAATAGGAAGTGTGAAACCAGGTAGTCAACAAAATTCACCCTTCAAGACGCCGCATCAGAGACAGAGAAACAGTCTGATCGGTGTTCGAAAACTCGGAAGCATGCAGCCCTGTTTCGATTCGGTAGTTAAATGTTAGACACTTCAGCTCTAAGGCAGTGGGAATCGTGGAGCTCCATAGTCGTGATTGTACGATGTCCGGTTGAATTGCATTCGGCCTTGGTGTTAAGATGCTCGGTTTAATTAGCCAGGGAGAATTGGATGAAATAGGAGTAGATTGATCCGCCGCAGGTTGTGCTGAGATACACGCGAAAGATTGTTTGATTGGATAGGAACTTGAGGTTACAGACCAACGGAATTTCCAGTTGTTGAAATCGTTACTCCAGTCACAGAGACCATCGGTAAATGGGCAAAAATAAACGGGTTTTGGTGTTTGATGGCCTGAAACAAAGTGCGAACGAGCCTGAACTGGTAGGTCCGAATAACGGAAAAGGCAGTCGATAGGAATAAATAAATGACCAGAAGAAGCGAGTACGTGCGCAGACTTCATATCCCTCAAAATTCTTCGGTTTAGTAGTAATAGCACAAGGACGAAAAACGAAAGGGGCTGTGCTCACCCTTCATGTCGCTTGAGTAACGCTAAATTTAACGGGTACACCGTTGAGGACTCGGAGAATAATACAGCGAATCGCAAGCACTTAATATTATCCATTTCAGTGACCGGAGGGCTGACTAAGCGCACGTGCCGCGGGGATGTCGTATCCATGGCGCTAGATTTCATTCGATGACCGCGTCGAGAAAGCACAGTGCACAGAGCCGTGTAATTTCGCGATATTCGCACGGGACGCCAATTGGCAAACCAGTTGTTTGCATCGTTCACCCATTCGCATGGCGCGGAATCCGGAGAATTGTTAAACTGGCAGGATAGCCAACTGATTGGTGGAGAACCTGAAATCGGATGGCATATTGCTAGGTGCGTGCGAGCAAGCCTGTCATTAGTAGTTATTTATTTGTAACGTACATTTGCACCTGAAGACCCCTGCTCGCAGTGCAATCGTACCAAACGCACAAGATTAAATTAGTGGGTGAAAATAGACCTAAAACAATGAGCTGATCAATCACCCTTCGAGTCTTCTCAGTAGAGCCAAAGATACGGATGATTCCAAAGAATGGCTTCGAGATTTCTGTCCGATCTCAATGCGGTAATTGAAAACCAAACACTTAAGTTGCATCGCCATGGGAATAACGGAACTCCATAGACGAGATTGAATTGCTTCAGCTTGTCGAAAATTCGTGACGGCGTTCGGTGTCATCGATCGATCGGAGGTTAACCACGGTGAATCGTCTACTTTTGGTGCATAAACGTCTGAGCTCGCGTCTGCTGATAAACAGCAAAACGACTGGATGACCGAGGACAAGTCATTCTGTACTACCGACCAACGATGCTTCCAATTATTCAAATCATTGCTCCAACCACACAGACCTTTGGTGAATGGGCAAAAGTAGATCGGTCTCGGTTCAGAATGACCTGGAACCAATGATATAAGACGTCTGAGCATTTTTAGCATAACCCCCTTCGATGTACGCTCAAAGTGGGATGGGAGAGGAAAAACTTAATGAAAGCATTGATGCACTGTGCACCTTCGATACTAGGAACACGAGTTTGTAACGGTGAAGCGGAGTAATGAATGAGGTCAAAAATGGAAACAAAGCAGACCATCACGTGAGCGTCATACGAATATTGGGCAACTCGAAGTATTCCATGTGGCTATAAAAATAGCAGATTAATTGAGGGTCGTATAGCACAGAATTTCAGAAATAATCTACCGGCAACCTGAAAAGACTGATGTGCAATCGTATGTCAGGCAGTCTTTGAATGGTCATACAACCTGGCACCTCTTTCCAAATGTTAAATTTTCGGGCACAATATACGACGAGACGAATGCAATTATCCCATATGAGTAAGCCCAATTTCGCTGAAAACTGATCATAAGATTTTCCATGAATTGAACAGACTGACAGTCAGTCGTATCCAACATTGCCTTCAAACTTCAAAACATTTTCCCATTTTCCCACCGTTTCAAGCCAAGCTTGTGGGTACTCTGCTATCCCGACAAACTCGTATTATCGCTCATAAAGCACATGAGGTATTCACATAAGTACCACTAGTTTACGGCACTTTTGCCGATGTGAAACGAGTTGAGCATTAACGACTTGTTAACGAGTCGGTAACAACTTGCAGCTCCAAAACCCTGCTAATGGAAAGTGGGAATGACTGGTCACTGATAGCACACTAGTCTCCAAACGCGAGAAGGATTTGAAGCCTTAAAACAGCAAGTATTTGACCTGATTTGACCACTTTTATACGACGTCGGATAAAAATATAATATATTCTGTTAATTGTACTAGCCAAATACGGACTACAGTGTCAAGATGAGAGCTAAGGATCGCTAAAGATCGGTCTATTTACAGTGCTTGCCACACTGTAGCGCGACGTGCGAAAGAAACACGGCGATGTTTGAACATAAAGCTACTGTTTTTCCATGATGATTCCATGATCACGCACACTAAACTTGGACAACAAACGTGTTCCGATGCTGTGCTCAGCAAATTATTTGCTGACAATCAGGGTCGCTGAGAAGGCATACTCTAAACCTTTAACTGCAATGTCTGCACACCCAAACAGCGCCCCGTTGATTGGAAGAAATATTCGAAGTCAGGAATTCCAAAAAAACATAAGCGAAAAAGTAAATAAACGTAAAAGCGGCAGGAGCGGCTTGGTGATGATTGGAAATACGTTAACAAAAATGCGAAAATTCATATTGCAAATTAAAGTATACAACTTAGCAATATAGCGAGAGTGAGAAAATGCATGATGCCAAAGGCTGACTTAAAACTAATAGTAAATTATACTAAAAAACTTGTATAGAGAACTTAGACACGCAATACGAGCTAAGGAGAATAGCGTAACTGTGAGAAATGATGCCCATGAAGCAGCTAGGTTTTAGAAATACCTAAATGAAAATCAATTTACAGCGTGTTATTATAGTATGTCGCATAATATTATGAATCAAACTTCAGACGTTCAAGCTTAATGGCTTAAGGCAGCGGCCTGGGTGACGCTGTATTCGCAATCTATTGAGCACGTTAAAGATAGCGGGCACATTATCTTACCAGTCATATAGAGATGATTAAATGATACATTGGTGCATAATGCAGGGGGCCCTGCAATTTAGAGAATCTAACCTGTTGTGAAGGTGTACGGAAATCGCAGCAGGAAATCTGTTGGGAGTGAGTCAAATATCAGTGAGGCTTGGGGAGTAAACCTTGGAGTCCCACACAATGGGATATCGTGGTGTCAGCTTTACATTCAAGTAAACAGCTGAATATAATTTTCAACGAAGAGTGTTTTGTAAACCTCTTAATTATACTCTAAAATTGTGATTGTGTAGCAAAAATCGGCGTGAATACCACATGCAATAGTGGTGTGTTTGTAAACGCCAATCAAACTATATTGTGCACATATACCTGGCAGTATCTTCGCCCACGTGCAGTCTCTGACTGTGTGGCACTTTGCCTGGATAAGGCTTGTGCTTTCATACATACAAGTACACAAGAAATCACAAGTCTGGATAAATACAAAGTGACGCATGCAAGTAGGTTGCTCATAACTAGTCAGCCACACAAAATAAATAATGGCATTGAGATTGCATACAGCTCGTTACCGGGGCAATCACTGTAACAAAGATGTACGTGTGCATAACAGAAACGCTACACAATTGTAATAACAACTTAATTGTAGGTGAGTTAGCGGAGCTTGGGCTTGGTTTAGAGTTGCAAGTTAATTCGTACGTTAGGTCTCCATGCCCTTGATTCTATGTACATTTTCGTCTGGATTTCAAGGCAGACGATCATTCATACTCCATAACGAAGTGATATCTGTTATCATTATTTATACGGACTATAACAACAAGGAATCCTCGATATTTTCAGATGTATCCAAACCAGATCCGTCAACAAAGCGTTCAATGCAATCACAGTAGTGACCGAATCGCTAACAGCTGTTAATTGTACCTACAAACCAGCGGCGATGAAGTCCACCATACTTAATCTTAGCACTTGAGTATGGTTCGCAGCTGTCAGCGGCATATCGATTCAGAAGAACCAAATAGTAAATGTCCCCCGATCACTTGCTTTGCGTCAGAAGCGAAACATGATCATAACATCCATTGATTGCTTTCCCAATAATTTTCATAAGCAAAGCAAGTCGAATAATCCTACCTATATTTTATCGCATGGGTATCTAGTTCACCGTTACTTCGGAAGAGTAATTCCGCGATGGTGGTGAAGCTTCATCGGGTTTCAACATACAGCTCAGTACCGTACTAGAACTAAAAGATTGCACATCCGCGCATTTTTTCAAGATAATGCATCAAACATACTCTCAGCTCAGGGTGTTTCCGATAAGCGACGCGCACGTGGGTAATGCAAAGTCGCTGAATGTATTCAGTGTTTGATTATAGGTCCGATAGCTGGAGCGAAACGGTGAACGAAGCATCCACTGGCCTTACGTAAGCTAGCGCAAAACTCGTAAATTGACTCTTTCTATCTTGGAAACTGTAGTCTTCATGAGTAACCGGGGCGGGTCTATATTTGTACTTCCTAAACGTTTGCTATAACTTCATGAAATAAGACAAATCTATAACGCTGGCAAGCTACTATCGATGTAACTGCTAAATCAGTTCTCCGTCGAAAGCCACTTATGTACAGTATTCAACCAAGGTAAGTTTCACCCCAAGATGGAATGTGTACGCGAAATATTAACCTTGCCGATTATTTTGAAGCACTTGTTGTTGGCCTCTTTCGGCCGATGTCGACCATGGATGTACATCACAATCACATGATTATTTTCATGTTCCACAGCTTTTCGAATGATTAAACAGTCAGATTTGAGAGGAACAATCTCTTCAGCAGCGCTCGCACCGACAGGCAGAACTCGGTCGATCACCATCAGTTGCACGCCGGCGGCGTGATCTGCGTTCAGCAGCCAAGAGCAGTATCTTCTCTTCTCCAGCTTGTAGATGACGCTTTACACAATGCCTCCAATATAAGCGGTCAAGAGCAAGTTCTTCCCAACTCGCGGGGTCAATGCTAAGAGCTTTTATATCTCTTTTTCAAACGTCTTTGTACCGCGGTCTGCCCAAAAATCGAGTTCTTGATTTCAACTCATCATAGAGTATATTTTTGGGAATACGACCAGTTTCCAGTTTGTAAACGTGGCTAAGCCACCGCAGGCGGCGCTGTCGTAGTAGGGTGAACATGTTCTGTAGACCAGCTTTTGAAAGCACTTTAGCATTACTCACTTTGTCCATCCACGATATATTCAAGATACCACGGATGCTTCGTAGATGGAAATCATTCAGCCTCCGTTCGTGTCTAGCGTGAGTGGTCCAGGTTTCACTGTCGCACAGTAAAGCATTTAGTACGCACGCACTGTATACCATCACTTTTGTCTTTACAGTTAACTTGTGGTTACTCCAAACACGCGAGTTCAATCGGGGAAAATGATAGCTGCTCTGTCAATCCGCAATAGTTGAACCAAGATATGTGAAATGATGTAATCTTTCAATCTGAGTTTCCAAAAGTGATGATCGGAGGCGATACAATCCTTTGACCGAGGACTTTGGTCCTGCTCATGCTGATTGTTAGCCCAAAGTCTTTGCATGCCGACGAACAACAGTCCATTAGCGATTGGAGGTGTTCTAAGGAGTGAGCAATAATGGCTGCATCGTCGGCAAACAGTAGGTCACGGATTAGCACATCCTGTACCTTGATTTTTGCTCTCAACCGATTCAGGTTGAAAAGCTTGCCATCACTTCGCGTGCGTAGGTAAACGCCGTTTGTTCTTTTATTAAAAGCGTGCTTCAGAAGCAGAGCAAAGAAAATGCCGAACAGCGTGGGAACAAGAATACACCCTCTATCAACTAAAACTTGTCGCCGGATCTGTAAGACCTTAGCAAACAGTTTGCCTACAACATTCAGAAGTGAGATTCCTCTGTAATTGTTAGTCACCCTTATTCTTTATTAGCGTGATGATCTTTGTCTCGCATCTCTTGTGTGACACACTCCTCCTACCAGCACTAAAGAAGCAAATAGCGAAGAGGTTGTAATAATGCTGATGAGCTCAGGTTGAATTCCGTCGTCACCAGGGGCCTTCCCAGTTATCGCCCGTTATGCTCTTTCTTTGACAGGATCGTGAATCAGGCTATAATGCACAACTAAGGGATTCACGTTTCGATGGATCTAGGGATCTCTAATATACACAACACCGATGACGTCGGTATTCTTTATAAGAATGTTAAATTGATGTAAACATCCCTAGACCATGTAGGTAGTTTGGAAACAAAAGTCTCTCTCCAGGTAAACCAGGTAAATCAAAGGCATTTTCGTCCAGTTGTATGCTAAACATCTAACAGTTAAGCGTCCATGGTTGTCAAATTAAACATGGCCCAGTCATCAAGTATGTTGCCCAATATCCAAGGGAAAGATGAAAGGATTCAAGGGTTGATCATGCTTTCAATGCGGTTTACAGTTAAAATCTGGCGATTGCGTGGGATTAGTCTCATACCTGAAATACGTAATCTTCAAGTAGCCATCCAATCTAAATTCGTTTATGGATGTCAGACCTGACCGTTGAGGTTACAGGAAAAAGGATCACTATCTTTTCGACGATTCGTGCCTGAAGGTAATCTTGGGTGTTCGATATGCTGACCGAGTACCTAACGCTGCCGATCAGACACGATGTGGAGGACAACCTATGGTTTTTCATATTCAAAAGCAAGCACTGAAATGGTCTGGTCACGTGCTTAGTAAAGCAGACCAAGGACTCGTGAAACTCGGTCAGGCCCCTGAACACTTACTTACTTTACTTTTGTGCGACTATCTCCTTCCCAGTAATTGGGGACGGCGTCAAGTTAAGTCCTGCTACTCAACTTTGGAAGTGTGATGAATTCGCTGTGACTGTGTTTAATCTACGGCGAGCGAAGGTGAAAACCTAACCAGATAACAATCTGCAACAATCTTGCCTTTGATAGACAAGTTTTGGCTGGTATGATTCGAGAAATAAATTGATCCGACTATGCCATCCGTGCAAAAATACGCTTTACGATAACGCGTTTGTATAGTAGAGCAGATTAATTTTCGCTAAAAATTGCGAATTTTATTTAGACGAAAACGCAAATGAGCATATGCCTGTTGTCTTAAACAGTCCCTTCGATCATAGATGTTTTAAGGAGACCATACGCAGTCAAAGCTGAGTTGAGTTAGCCATGTAATTTTGCGAACTTAAACGATTCATTATGAGCAAAAACGCAAATAGAATGTCCTTTGAATCACTCACCATTTGCGCAAAAGCCCAAAAGAAATAATCCGAGCCAAATCATGAGCTGAAATATTTGAAATAGAAAAATTTGATAAGAACTCTGAAAAATTGAAAATCTTCGGCAAACATCAAACTTTCATCGTAAATGGTAATGAATACTAATAATGAAAATTCGGTTAAGGATTGAATCATAAGCCACAGTAAAAGAAAATCGGTCAGTGTATTATCAGGCAGCCAACAATCTGTGGAGCCAAAACTCTAATCCCATTAGGGTCTCGCTGACATCGGAATTTAATTGAAAACGAATCTCGATACCTTGTCATTTTTATAAATTTTCAGCACAAGCGTAGTTCATCAAGCTACGCGAAACAGAAAAAATAGTAATAAAATAGTAATAACGTTGCGGGGAAATTTAGAATTACTTAGGTGATGTAGTATCGCACAGCACTATCAGAGCGGTATGGCATGATGGTATGAAAGCACAAGCCTGATCCATGTGAAGTGCCGCACAGTCAGAGACTACACGTGGGCTAAGATACTGTCAGGTTGCCCAGGCCCAGACACATATGAAGAAAAAATAACAGTAAAAGGAAAAACAGGAAATGGTAGTGAGACTCTGGCCTGTTTCAGTATGCAGCTCAATACCTCTGGTCAATCCATTTAGCACGGTGTTAGCCGCACAGCACGAAGTATTGTAAGATTGTACATCCGTGGTATTGCACATCCGTGGTATCAACCGTATAAAAAACTCAGACTAATGAATGCAACATAAAATCGTTGTTGTGGCGTGTATGATACGAAATCGTGTAAATACAAATATGTTGTGTTTCGCTGCGTAACCATGTACATTGTAGGTTAATGTGATTAAACAGTGTTAATTGTGGCCATTTCATCCTACAATAGCTTAAATATTGGACTGTGTATTACATGTAATTTTCCGAAAAGTATTTACGTTTGTAATACTTTGTTAATGGATCCAGAAACGCAATAAGCGGTATTGTATCGCACGTGTGGCGAAAACACGAAAATTCCTGAAACCTATTCGCCACAGTAATATCTATATCACTTAAGGTTCTTGCGCCGTTGCGCCGAGACTGGACCTTGACGTGGTGATCCATTGAGCTATACTGGGCGGTGTCTTCGTGGCATCTTCAGAGTTACTCATACCAGGTTGGTCAATGGTGAGAAGCCAGACAAACAGTCTCCTTGTTCCTCGTGGACATTGTATACCAGGAGAGGCGTATGAATCCGCAAGGATCACCGGCTCGACTGGTTTGGGATGATATCGAGAGTCCCTGCTTGGTCTCTACTTCGCGAATGGCTTGTGAACTGTATCTACAGTATCCGGCCCCGATAGGTGCGATCCTTAATTTCGCTCCGCTGCCTTGCGGGTTAGGCTTTCGGGACAAAGGCTTGAGTTGGGAGTCCTCAAGATCAACCCCTCTACTTCGGCCCGGGCAACCGGGTAGTATCACGCACACACCTAAAATGGTGGCACTTTTTCATTTACAATATATATATATATATAAGGTTCTTGCGCATTAGTGTATGTAGCGTGACAGCAGGAGCTAAAAGTAAAAGAGCATGGCAAGCAACCAATAAACCTACTGGACTTCAATCCAGGTTCAATTTGGGGGCCTTCTCTCTGTTTTTTCAGAAATACCCTATTCTGTGAGGCAGTTAGAAGTTGAAATAAGGGTAATTTAACACCAAAGGGCAAACATCATTGGTTAATAGGCTACATCAGTCAGTCTGGAAAATGATTGGTACCCGAATGCATCAATATGAACACGAAATCATATGCCTGAATAAAGGACTGTCGGGCAACCCAGGCCTAGAGAATATAACAGAAGGAAATGGTAGTAAGACTTTACCACGTTTCTGCATGCGGCTCAGGACCGGTTGCAAATCTATTTATCATCACGTTAACTCCATAATAGAGAACCACAACATAAATTCACATCCGATAATACGGCATGCACAAAAAACACCTTGAATTCTCGCCATCATTGCCCTAGTTAACCATATTTGTCTAAGTATGAGCACCTAAAATCACCTTAGCCAACATGCAGTCCATTATTCCTTGTCATTTAGCCAATTTTTACTTCTGCCCGGTTTTATCAAATTACCAGGTATTACAAGCGAAATAAAAACAAGTGAAATTAAAAGTCACTTGTTGTTTCTTACAAGAAGTTTAATTTACGTAGACACGTTAGAACCACTGGTACAGGCAAATTTGCGATGGATTTATGGCACTGCGGGGACAGGCGCCACAAAGGAACATTTTCGTGACCGAAGACTCATTCATAACTTCACCCATTTAGTAACAAAATCAAAATAATTTTGATAATCGACTACTCGGAAAATGAGTGAAAAGTTATCAAATTATGTGGAGAACCGGGTAATAAAAAAACAAAATTAACGTCAAGTTCAATTAAGTTGCAAAATTATTCTCGTGTAAAAATCATTCACGACTATTATGGGAGAATGTTGTTTGTTTATACATTTGTTCCCTCATTTATTTGACGTGATTAGACCGCTTTAATAAACCAAATATATTTTCGACAATAATAGTTCAGTTTAGTACGTACATAGACTAAAATAATCAATGCTGAAGTTGAGGCACTGAAATTTACTGCAAATTATTGAAATTTACGAAACAATACCTTTCAAATGCGAAAAATATATCAGTAATTCATAGAAAATTGTTGAAACTCACAGATTTCATTTCACCTAAAATTTGAATTTTCGCACAGTTGTTCTATTTTTCATTTCAGTTCAGTTCAGTTCAGTTCAGTTTGCACAGGACAGTATGTGGCTAACAAGCCAATCGAGCGTCCAGAATTTCTTTCGGTGGAAAGCTGCAAAGAAGCAACCACCACTGCCAAAGCGTTTTTTCTTATTGTGATTTGGATATCCTCGACTATTGCGTCACCAAGGGATTATCCGCGTTGTATTTAGGAAGCAGCTCGTTATGGATGATGCTGAAAGAATTAAAATAAATTTCACTTCATTGGTACTGTGAGATCTGAGCTGAAGAACAGTCGTGTATTTCAAAAAACGTGACTCTAGCATTTACTTACTTACCAGACAACGCTAAAAATGGTGAACTACCTAATCTTGCATAGAAATTAAGGGGAGTATTCAGGAAAAGGCTTACCACAAATGCAGTCCAATCCCAGCTCAAAACTCGCGACAGAATAGTAGGATATAAGTTCCTCCGGAAGCTGGTTCCAGAAATTTACTAATGTCTTGTAAAGTGGCAGGTATACGTAGCGTCTTCTGCTCGATAGCACTAATTTCAGCCGAAAAAGTACCTTGAGAGGCGCGCTGAGCCGCAGCGGCATATCGGTCCTCCCATTTGAAGGCAGTCCTTACTAATACTAGTAAATCATCAACACGCTGTGTGGCGTTATCAGTGGGAGAATTACCCGACACATGGACTGATATCTTATCAACCAGTGCTGACAATGGTTGGCTCTTATTAAGGTTCAGTGGGAGATCCCACTGGTATGACCAGTTTATGACCCGTTCAAGGTCTTTCTTGAAAGTATCTTTACTCGTTGATCCGATGCACTTCATATCCTTCGCGAAAATAAAGCATGGGCACTTCATTGCAGACGACAAGTCACCAATTAAAAATAAGGAATAGAGGAGTACAGAGTACCGACCCTTGGGGTACCCCACTGATCATGTAGTTTGGTATCAAAGCGTAGATCCTAACCAAACTTGGAATGTCCTATCTGTAAGGATTGGCATTATTCAAACATGTAAACAACCCCGTATGCGTTTGCTGTTAGTTTAATCTCTAGAATGCGGTGATTTACGGAATCAAAAGCCATGCTGAAGTCTATGTAGAGGGTTCCGACTGGTTTTCCTTCGTCCTGCATTTTTGTTGCAGTATCAAGAAAACTAAAAAGGTTAGTCCGACTAGATCTACCGTCAAGAAACACATGTTGAGTTACACTCAACAGAGAATGGCGACTAAGATGCTGACAGATTTTGTCACGCAGTAGTTTTTTAATTACTTTCCAGACGATGCTGGTCAGGCTGACAGGTCTATAGTTACCCAGAGTTGACCTGCAACCTGTAGTACAGCTTAGTTTTGATTACATGCAATACATTATCCACTAGTTGATTTAATTGTTTTTTCAGATCTTGCTGAAAGAACCTCCTTCGCTTCTGAAGCTTTAGAGCATGGTCACGGGTTCTTGAGTCTTCCAGGAGAGCGAAAAACTCGCGCAGCTCGTCACCATAAGTTATAAGTAATATGCGAGGAGTTAGTAGCAGGTCGTCGCGAAAACGCCGAAAACTGAGCGACATAAGTTTGCGGCGTTGAACTTTCTCGACATAAGGAATTGATTTCAATCCTTGTACTATTTCGTCGCCTGTCTTTAAACTTCTTCCAACAGGTCATGTTCTCCCTTAATTTGTGGGTAGGTGGCTGCCAAAACATATTACAAAACTGATCTCACGAATGTGGAATAGAAATGCGAAACATTTGTGGAGTAATCGCCAAGAACGATCGACTAATATCCCACCATTCGCGATTTGCAGCAGCAGCATTTCTGTTTATATCCTCCTTGGATTTGAGCGACCAATTCATAATTGTACCCAGGTAACGTTCAATATCAACCCATTTTAGTTGATGATCACCGAGGAAGTACGCACATTCAGGCGTGCTTCGCCCCAACAGCATTACAGCGCATTTCTGTCGGTTTATAGAAAGCCTACATTTGAACCCTCAATCAAGCGATTTGTTAAATTCGTTCTGGAAAACTGTATTCCTGGCAGAAGAGCTTACTATACTCCAAACTTTCAGATCATCCGCATAAATTAGACAATTCAGATTAATTGAGTCGGGGAGGTCATTAACATATACTTTAAAAGTAACGGGCCGAGAACAGATCCTTGCGGAACCCCGGAAGTTGGACGTGTAATCTGCAATTTAACTCTGTTAACCTCGACCTGTGTATAACGGTCAACGAGGAAGTCTTCAATCCAAGTTATCACAGGTCCCTTCACACCACGAGCACGAAGCTTGAGCAATCGACTTTGAAATGGAACACGTTCAAAAGCCTTACTGAAGTCAATGAAAGCAGTGACTACCGGGTAGCCCAGATCAAGTTCAGCACACCAGTGCTGGCGAGCAGTGTTGAGATTGCATGCGCATGATCGTCTAAGCACAAAACCATACTAAGCAGATGTTAGTTGACTGGTTGTTAAGAGAAAAACTTGTTTCTATTTTTTCAGCAGTTTTCCCAGAATCTTCCCAACTACCGAAGTGAGAGTAACCGGTCTGTAGTTAGCTGGATCACTGGGTTCACCGCCGTTATACATTAGTTTGACAATGTTGTACTTCCAAACTTGAGGTAATCTTCCACACCTCAAGGATTAACTAAAGATTAGCGCCAGTGGTTTGTGTGTGATACCCGACAATACCTTTGAAAGCATTGGTTGTATTCCCTCTGGAACAGGTGCCGAGTGTACATCGAGTCGTCCAAATATATACTGCACCATCTTTTGCGAAATTGAGATATCCGGCATTTCGGCGCTGCTCTCATGAAGCACAGGAATTGGAAACGTCTCCTCTGTGTAAACCGAACTGTACAGAGCGGCGTGAAGAGCAGCTTTGCGTTCATCTTTATGTTCAGTCAAACCTGCCATAGATCTCAAGCAATGTAGTCGTTGAGAAGCTTCAGTTCCACGTCTAATGTACACAAACAAGCGTTTCGGCACTGAAATGGCTACTTCCACTAAACGAGTTTCATAGTTCTGCCTTTTTCTCTTTTAGGGTAGGTGCACTATTTGCGGATAACTTTGTAGGTTACATATTCATCGGTGCATCCACTAGAACGAAACTTTCGCTATAACCGCTTGCTTTCCTTCATGTATTTACGAATAACGTTATTGAACCACATCGGCTTCTTAACGGGGGATCTTCCATTCATCAATGGGGCATGATTTTCAAGCGATCTGATCTTACCCAAAAATTTCAAACAACAAGTATCAACATTCCTAGATGGAGGGAGTGACAAGATTATCGTGTTTGCAGACGTGATTAGACTCTAAGTGCCTAATTTCCAGTAGTTTTTCCGGGAATGCGTACGTATTTTCGGTTGAAGACCTCGATTCCGAACGAACCATAAAGAACAGTGATCTGCAACCAATAGGCAACCAGATTCGTTACATCAAAAAATCTGGGTGTGACCACCAAATCTAATATTGGAGCAACTTGTCCCGCACATATCCTCATCGGATCGTTTACATTCTGCACCAAATTCAGTTCCAAAATCGCATTTAGGTATTCTTGTTGAAAGCTTTTACCCCTCGTAACTAAATCCTTCCAGTTTATATCGGGAGCATTCAGATCTCCAAGAACAATACAGTCACCATTAATACCATACCGTTTGATTTGAGCACATAACGCAGGAATGTAAGCGCCAGGTGAGCGGTAAATGACCACAAGTGATGCAGCCCCAGAGCTAGACTTCACCTTACATCAGATGCTTTCGTCATTTTCATCATCATGTTAAAACATTTTCAATACTTCCACGATCAGCTAGACTTTAGAGTATACGGCGACGCCACGCAGATCTCGAAGCTACTCTGTCACTTCCAAAAAGCGTATAGTGTGGTAGCGCGCACTCCATATCAGGTATATCAATTGGTAACCACGATTCCGCAACAGCAATTATATCTGGATTTTGTCGACAGACAATTTCATTAACCTCGTTAAGTTCATTGCGTAGACTCCTCACATTGAAAAGCAAGACATGAAATCTCTTCACAGATGGATTACCTGGGGCAGGATTGACAGCGGCTTCAAGCGAATGTGCAACTTCATCCTTACCACCCGAAAATGCACAATGTGTAGATATACCTCTACGAGCTCGCAATTCTTGGGTTGCTGTTTTCATTTTAATTCTATCCTAAGGAGACAAGTCACGTAGTATCTTGAACGGTTGCCCCTCAAGACGTTGAACGTGTCTGAGTACCATCATGACTTTATTATCCGAAGCTGAAACAATTTTCAGCGTTCGCGGTTTATCCTGCTCCTTCTTCCGGCCAAGTCGGAATGCAGGAGTGATGGTAACTCCTTCCTCCCATTGATTAAATTGCTTCGAAATAGTGGATTGTAGGAACGTGCCCTCTTGCTGTAAACGTATCTCAGCCGTGTCTCCGGTTTACTCGGGAGCATTCATCATAATATAGCATCACTTCCGTGAATCCAAATGTGGAAACGGGAGATCTAATTGCATTTTTAGTAGTAGGCACTTATTTCACTACATTAACTCAGCCACCATTTTACGCAATCGCTGTGACAAGACACCATAGCCCAGATTACTAGATACACCATTCGACGTCACGTCTGCATAAGTTGTAATCCTTTATGTCTGTTGAGCAATCGGCGTTAAAGGCGAGTAAACATCGAGTTTATTCACGTTAAACGTATCATCGGTACTAATACTATTTTGTAGACAGCTTGTAGTTTGAGAAGCGAATGGCATACACGCTTGCTCCACAGATAGGTGGTGTTTCTCCTCATGCCTCCTCCATCGAGCACTTTAGCGGTTTTAGTAGATGCATCTACGACTTTATTCTGAATGCCTCCGTGCGCAACACTTGATGTTGGAAAGCATATCTTACATACCGTCTGAATAATATCGCATGAAGCCATCAATATGTCTAGGGCTTCATTTCTCCGCACAGAATATGCATCCATTTGAAACATATTTTACATAGTACAGATTTCACATTATACGCAACCTGTTTAGAGCATACACAACAAGAGTCCGCCGAGCGAGCAGCCGGCACCGATTCGCTTGAATCTCCGTTGCAGTAGGTGCAGTATTATCTACTTTTGCAGATTTTCTAGTCGTTACCATATTGAAATTCGGTGATAATCAATAAATACAATATCAGAGATACGCAGGAAGCAAAACTCTTCGTTTATCTTGAAATCAAATTCTTCTTTTCGGATATCTGGAAAGTAAGGTAAGGGTTCTCTTCACCAGTACGGTTAAAGGTCATCTATTCAGGAAACAATGCAATAATATGCGTGAACAATATATGATGTATGAAATCACTAGCCTAGTCGAGGCAAAGTGCAGCACATTCGTAAACTGCATGCATGCTGAGATGCTGTCAGGTTGCCCAGGCCCAGGCAGATATGAGATGGAAAATGTAACAATACGTTTTTTGGACACATTTGAGACATGCGATATCTTACTCTAAGTACGGTGCACAGGATGGAACACAGTTTTCCAAGTGAGGCCGCACGACTGTATAAGGGAATGATGATATGTTTGCGGCATGACAACGCTGAACGCAGTCTGAACAATTCTCTGCGAGCCTTGTTTGCTGCTTCGGCACATTGAGTAGCTACTTTAAATATTCTGTAAAGGTAATGCATAGATCCTCCACTTTCTAAGGACCAGCAATTCTGTTAGTTCCCTTGCCGACTTCTAGTTGTGTTGTCACCAAATCAGTCGTCAGAAAGCAGATCTTTCCCAAGTTTAGTGGCAAGTCCCATATTTTTGTCCACTCGATTACTTTTTCCAAAATCATCAAGAAGCGTAACTTTAATGTCGGTTCTTAGGATCTCAACATTATCAGCAAACAGGAAGCAACGTGATCTTAAACAGGCTGTAGGTCGTGTAAGAGACATGTTACGTGTTATGTAGCTTTGAAATTATTCTTTATCCTTTCTACTTTCGACTTTTATACAATACCGATGTTTGTGACTTGAATTTGGGTTTTTTTATTTTCTCTCCAGAATTTAGAACCTAAACTTTGCTCTTTGTAATTGTCTCATTGGAAATTTTCTGTTTATATATTTGGTGAAGCTTTTGTTTTAATTTATTGTTTCTGCCATTGTCGGTCATTGTTGCGGAATTTGGTTGCCATTTTGGGCTTCAGTATTTTGCTTGATTTCGAACACTATTTTAAGTGACATTTTTGATTGTCGCAGAAATTTCGGACGACATTTTGGTCGTCCTTTGTTTGAATTGAGTTTGATTCTGGAGTATTCCGCTTAATTGTTGCTGTGACGTTCCCATACAATTAAGTACCGTATAACATCCAAATTGTTGTTTTGAATTTGTCGAACTAAGAAACGGGTGAAATACGCGTTACTCACGTCACGGACGTTACAGTACTCAACTAGGAATTGCAACAATTCGACTTTTGATTTTTACCGTATTTTCTCAACTGGAGAAATTACTGTGGTCAACTTCGATCGTTTCAATTGGATTCGCATCACAACTCGACTCAACTGTTGCGGTATTTTTCTCTACCGGAGAAAATACTCGTTTCGTTTCATTGCAATCGAAGCAGTATTGAACTTGGTCGACGCTCAGCTACGTCGTCAAAATCGGTGAACGATCCTGATCTATCGTCAGAGTGAATCTATGCGGATTGAAACGTTGAAGCTTGATCCCTTTCACAAGATTTTTGTTGAACACTCGGTGACAATCATATAATTTGTGTTTTAGAGTCATTATTGTACATCTATGATGCCTGAACGTTTAGCAAGGTTAGTGCGTGTTTCGGTTAGGTCCCTCAAAGATAGTCACAATGGTGCGGACGATTTTGAATCTCCATCTGTTGGTAGACATGGACTCGACTGTAACTGAGCACCTTCTAAAACGGAACTTGGATTGGAAAAGAATTTGAAGATTCCTAATGATACAATCACTAAATTTACTCATGGCAGCAGTCATAGACAAGCATCAGGCCTACCTTGTGTTGTGACTCACTCAGTTTTAGATGAGTTGTTGGAAGTGGCCCAGCGACTGATTAGCCAATCAAAAGGCTTTGCGAATCTCGCCTTGTTAATGCGTAAATGTCACGTTGCCCTCACTCTATTGGAGTGCCAGGCGGTTTTGAACGCCAGTGCTACTTTAAAGTATATAGTGCGTATTTCACCGGGTTCGTTCCAGCAACAATGGGCTTATCTGCAGAACGCTATATACTGCGAAGGATTAAAACTTTATTTCAGCAACTCACAGACTTTGTGTCACGTCGAGCTCTTATTGATTGGAGTCAATTTGTTCAGTTGTGCAAATGTTGCCAGAAGGATTCAATAGCAAGGCCTTTTAGCCTCGTTGATTGTCAAGAAATTGTTTCTGTTGATGTAAATTTGAAGGATCTTGACGTTTGTGTTGTCGGTTGTTCTTGGGAAGCTGAGTTAACTGACATGGAATTAGCTCAGTCGGATTTTGTGACTTATTGTCAAGAAATGGTTTCTATTGATGTAAAGTTGAAGGATCTTGACGTTTGTGTTGTCGGTTGTTCTCGGGATGCTGAGTTACCTGACACTGAATCAGCTCAGTCTGATTTTGTTACTGAATTTCCCGACAATAATTCGGTTCAGATGGAGAGCACGCCAGGCTCACCTGACACCAAATCAGCCTAAATGGAAAGTAAGCCTGGTTCACATGACACTGAATCAGCCTTAATTGGCGCGACAGCTGTTCACCATGACAATACGTATGATTGGCGTAAGCCGTTCTGTTGTATGCCTGATGAACCATTTATGTTTCAAAACCCGGATAAAACAATAATTTGTAGATTAGACTTCTTTAGATGGCGCAAAATGTCGCTGTTTGAGGATGCAATACACAAGGCTCGATCAGGTTGGATAGCATACATAAGCTTCTTGTAGGAGAGAGTGGCATAACCGAAGGACGTGGTAGGTCTTAGTCTAGCAAATGTTTTCCCTATGAAAAGCCACATGTGTCCAGTGATGGTGATGCGACCGGCATGTGTGAATCGCCACTAAATAAAGTCACTTGTCTTATTATATTGTGCCTTTTTTGCTTTATGGATTGCAAGTTGCAGACACATTAGCTAAGTTGATTACACATTTAGACTCCGTGGAAGAATTTGATGGGAGGTGTGAGAGAAATGTTAAGTGTTATGTAGCTTTGAAATTTTTCTTTTTCCTTTCTACTTTCGACTTTTATACTATACCGATTTTTGTGATTTGAATTTGAGTTTTGTTTGTTTTCTCTTCTCTTTTGAATTATTGCAACCCATCACAACACTTTTTCAACCATATTAACTGGTCCCCCGCCACCAATTTTCCATATTTTAACTCATTTAATACTCACTCTACTATGTTCCCTTATCCAAGTATGAGAAATTTTCAAATCCCTCCACAAAGGCTTTTAACATAAACCAACATGCTTCACATAATAATGAAATACATAATAAGCCATTTTCTGATCATAGCCTCTCATCTCTTAGATTTATTCTTATCAATGCTCGATCCATAACTAACAAGATATTAGCTTTACGTTCATATCTTCTTTCTAATCCCGCTGATATTATTCTTATAACTGAATCTTGGACAAAACAGGAACAATCAGACTGTGAACTTCTGATTCCAAACTATCACATTTTTAGAAAAGACCGCGTTTCAAAACGTGGAGGAGGTTGCCTTGTTTATGTTCACTCTAACCTCCAAGCTAACATCATCATTTCATCCGTCTTTGGTCATATCGAAGATTCTATCTGGCTGGCACTACCGGCTTTTGATCTCTTACTTGGATGCATCTACTATCCACCAGGTACTATTTCCTCAACGCTTCAACGCTTGACTGATTGTTTCATAGAAGCCTCTGTCCACCCTTACCGTTATAAATTAATTGCAGGAGATTTCAACATGCCTTCATTCAACCAGGTAGAATGCAATGACATAAATCTTAATTATTTTTCTAATACCATCAAACTATTAGGTTTTACACAGTTTGTTGATAAACCAACGCGCAATAAAAATATCCTCGACCTTGTCTTTACTTTGAATATCACACCTTCAAACCTGAACGTATCTCCGTCATTTTTTAATGGAGATCATAACATTATATCTTTTGAATTGAGTTGCAATCGCATAATACCTAGTGTTAAAAAGCCACATATAATTACTCACATAGATTGGAAAATCTTTAAAAACCTCATTAGAAACGAAGATTGGACTGAATTTTTCCTTTCTGACAATTTTAATGTAACCTCAAACATCTTTCATAATAAACTTGGTGACTTACTACAGAAATCTACAACCAGACATGCTAGACACCCTAAACTGGATAAAGCTCATAAGTTAGAGATACGCATCGCTTATTTGACTTCATATGCTCGTAATAAGCATGACATATCTTCTCTCTTGCACGCGTATGAACTTTCTGACAAACTAGTACAAATTATGAACCGTAAACTGATTTCTGATGAGTCTTCAGCCCTTAAGTCTAGTAAAAAACAGAAAGCATTATCTAAATTAATGAACGCCAGGGCATTGGAAAATTCAGATAAGATAAACTACATCATTAAACAGGACCAACATGGTAATAATTGCACAGTAATAACTGAGCCTTTTGCTATTTGCGAAGAATTTCTTTTATTTTTCAATGCTTCATATAATAACAACTCTTATCCAGAGGTAATTATACACCCCACATGCAATACGTTAGATGCAATTACAATTAATACATCTGACATACGTAGAGTTTGTAATCAAGTTACAATCTCCTACAAACCTGATGAAACAGGTTTCGTACCAGCAATATGCAAAATTGGATCTGAAGACTTCTTCTTATTACTACTCAATCTCTTTAATACGTCAATCAAATCAGGAACTTTCCCCTTAGAATGGAAACATTCCGTTGTCATTCCGCGACATAAGTCCGGATCACTACATACAGTTGCCAATTATCGACCCATTAATCACACACCACTTCTAGCTAGAATATTTGAGAAGCTTGTCAGACAGGCCACCCTAGCATACTTGACACCAAACTATTTTATATCAAACCAACACGGATTTCTCAACAGAAAATCTTGCGTCACTTGTCAACTAGAATTTTTGAATTACGTGACACAATCACTTGATTCAAACCTTGGAGTCATAGTTGTATTCATTGATATTATGAAAGCCTTCGACAGGGTCCCGCATAATCTACTCCTCGCAAAATTATCTGCTGTAGGTATTACTGGAAACCTACTTTCGTGGTTCAAATCTTTTCTTACTGGTCGCACCTTTTCGGTAGATATAAATGGCTACCGTTCTAGAACTTTGCCAATTCCAAGCGGAGTCATACAAGGAAGCGTTCTAGGTCCACTACTCTTCTTGATATTTATCAACGATATACTATCTGTCATAACACACTGTAAGATCTTTTTGTTTGCAGATGATATAAAAGTCGCCATAGCCTTTCCATCTAACCAGACTAACGACTTTATATCAAAATTGAACCAAGACCTGGATGCTCTACTTCAATGGAGTATTCGAAACGGTCTTGAGTTCTCCACCAATAAATCAACTTTCATAAATTTCAACTGTATCATACCAAAAGATTCGATCATCCTAAATAATACACCATTACAACCAGCACAATGTGTACGTGATTTAGGTTATCGATATTCTGGATCACTTACATTTCATGAACAAATTTGCTACTTAATTTCTAAAACAAAAAAGAATATAGGTTTACTTCATAGATACATCTCTCTGCCCCAGTGCAAGCTGGAACTTTACAAGTTACATACACTACCTTTATTAGATTACTGCAACATTATATCTAGTAACATTACTCGGTCTGATAGCTATGCTTTAGAAGGCATCCAACGTTCTTTCACACGATCCATTACCACCAGTTCGGACAAGCATTCATATAAGGAAAGATGTCAGATCCTAGGATTGGAACCATTATGGTTTCGAAGAATAAAACAAAATCTTATACTCTTTTACAGAATATTGAAAAAAGATATGATTGACATTGATTTACAATTAGATTTCAAAAACTCTGAAGTATATAATCTTCGACACAAAAACAAAATATGTTTACCGAAAATCCACAATCGTATACGAAAAGATTTCTTTATTTATAAATATTCTCGTTTATGGAATTTACTTCCTAATAATATAAGATTAAGCACTTCACAAACTGAATTCAAAAAGCAACTCAACTCTTTTTTATCTCCGGAAAAATTAGGTAAGCTATTTCTAATTAATACAACTATAGATAATTTATACTCATACGGCATAAAAGGCTTTTAATATTTTTTAGCAATAAAAATTTTAAAGTGACATATAACTTTTTTCTTGAGAATTTACTTTTCAGAATTGTTGAAATTCAACAAAATACACTCTCGCAATTCTTGAAAGGGCGATGCAACTCATATCTTCGTGACCCGATGAAGTAGAATCCTTATACAATAATCTGCGTTTAAAGTTGCATTTGGAACATCATACATGAATGAACATTGCGGTCCAGACCTACCCAAACTGTAATTAACCCATTTTAAACAATTACTGTCGTATTCGTTAAAAACATGAACCTTCATCATTTACTTTTTCCGATATTCTATCAACTTTATGTTTTAAACGAGCTACCGTCTGTACAAATGTTATCAAACTATTTTTTTTACGGTTGTTAACAAAAAATTTTTCATTTATGTTTGACCTTAACATTTGTATAATTACCGTTTTATTTGATGTACTTATTCATGAAAACAAATCATCATGCATGGCATGACTTGGTGTATCCAAGAATATACATTATTATTATTATTATTATTATTAAAATTTTGAATTCGAACTTCGCTTGTTGTAATTATCTTATTTGAAATTTTCTGATCACATATTTCGTGAATCTTTTATTTCAATTCATTGTTTATGCCGTTGCCGGTCATTGTTGTTGATATTGGTTGCCATTTTGGGCCCTTGTAATTGGCTTGTATTTTGACACCACTTTTGGGTGTCTTGTCTTTGATAGACATTTTGAACGGCAATTTTGGTATCTCCTCTCATTCTTTTTATATCTCAGGTCGTCATCGAACTTGTTTGCATTCGATATAATTGATTCTGGAGTATTTTGTCTCTACCGTTCGCTTTACGTTTCTATACAGTTGAGGTTTGTAGAATTATTGTTGTTGTAATTGCTGCTAATTACAGTACCGTATAACATTCGAATTGTTGTTTTGGATCTGTCGAACTAAGAAACGGGTGAAATACGTGTTACTCACATCACGGACGTTACAGGTCGTTTACAAAATTAAAAATAGTGGAGCAATCACTGAGTGTTGAGGCACTCCACTGAGTATCACTGATTCAGCAACAGTTTAGTTCAGTCCAGTTCAGTTAAGGCGCACAGTACAGTAAGTGGCTAACAAGTCACCAAAGCGTCCAGAATTTCTTTCGGTGGAAAACTGTAGAGAAGCAGCCACCACTTCCAAACCGTTTTTTATTTATTGCGCGTTGGATATCCTTGACGATCCCGAAGCCAAAAGGTTATCCGGGTTGTATTTAGGTAGCATTACGTTATGAATGATGCTGGAAAAATAAAAATATACTTCTATTCACAAGTACTGTGAGAGGTCAGCTAAAGATGAGTTGTGTATTTAAAAACAAAATCTAGCATTCACATTATTTACCAGATAAGGCTGAAAATGGTGAACTGCCCAATCTTGCATAGAAATTAAAGGAAGTATTCAGGAAAAAGCTTACCACAGATGTAGTCCACACATTCTTGAAACTGACGACAGAACTGTAGGACATAAGATCTTCTAGAAGACGGTTCCAGAAATTTACCACCCTGAGGCTGAAAATGCTTTAGTGAGTCTAGTCTACATCGCTCCTCGGCAAGTTTGAGTGAATTCCCGTGGGTGCTACGCTCGGGACTTAAGGCAAAAACCTCGTTCATGATAACGCCGCCTAACCCGTACAAGATCTTAAAGGTTTCAATTAAGTCGTCTCTCAAACGACGGCGCATAAGTGAGAAATGATCTAAGGACTTTAGGCCTGCAGCGTAAGTTTTCCCTCGTTGACACTAAATAATGCGAGTTGTGAGACGCTCTACGCATTTGTGTCCTTCTTGTAGTGAGGGCATCACACCTGGACACAATATTCTAAACGCGGCCGAACTAATACCTTGTAAAAGGGGCAGGAATACATAGGGTCCTCTAATGGATAGCATGGATCTGAGCAGAAAAAGCACTTTGAGAGCCGGTTGAGCTGCAGCCGCACATTGGTCACCCCATTTGAAGGTTGGGACCCGTTCAAGGTCTTTCCTAAAGGTATCTTTACTCGTTGATCCGATGTACTTCACATCCTTCGCGGAAATAAAGCATGGGCTCTTCATTGCAGACGACAAGTCATTAATTAAAAAAAGGAATATAGGAGTACAGAGTACCGACCCTTGGGGTACCCCACTGATCATGTAGTTTGGTTCCAAAGCGTAGATCCTAACCAAACTTGGAATGTCCTATCTGTAAAGATTGGCATTATTTAAACATGTAAACAACCCCGTATGCCTTCGCTGCTAGTTAAATCTCTAGAATGTGGTGATTTACGGAATCGAAAGCCATGCTGAAGTCTAAGTAGAGGGTTCCGACTGGTTTTCCTTCGTTCTGCATTTCGGTTGCAGTATCGAGAAAACTAAGGAGGTTAGTCAGACAGGATCTACACTCAAGAAATCCATGTTGAGTTACACTCAGTAGAGAATGCTGACAAAGATTCTGACAGATTTTGTCACGAAGTAAATTTTCCAATACTCTCGAGTGAACGCTATTCATGCTGACAGGTCTATGGTTACCAAGAGGTGACCTGCAACCACTTTTGTGTATTGGTACTATTATGGCTTCTTTGCACTCACTAGGATCTACTTCTGAGTTGAAGCATGTGTTAAAATTTGCATAAATTTCTGGAAGCACTGGGGCGAGATTCTCCAGCATAATTGAGTGGATGCCATCTGGTCACTCAGATTTGTTGATGAGAATCTGTATAAGTGCTTAATACACCTTGACTTCATTGAAAGAAAACACATCTAGTGCAGAAACACCAGGTAGCAGATTAAACTACATAGACGGAACATTTGAGGAATTATCACGTCTAAGGTAGTCGTTTTAAACATGTCGGTATCAGCTACTTTTTCGTACTCCAGTTTCAAATCTCGAATGATTTCCTTGGTTTTGGTTTTTATTGAGCGTAGCCATAGAACATTTTCTAAATATATTCAGCGTCCCTAGCAAAGTATAACACAAACTCCTGTTTGAGCAAACGCTGTATTTTAACACGAGCGTTCCAAACGATTTTGTAGCGGACCCAAAACCAGAAGTGTAAGATAGCTAATATTTCCGCCAGAATGAATCTCGTTTACAGGTGGACCAAAGACTTTTAGCAGAGCGTGCTTGTCTTGCAATTCTTTTAGATACTAAAAATACTATCCGATTATTTGCTTACATTAAAATCGTTAGAGAACTGAAAGGAAGATTTTGAAGTCTTTAGGTGGAGACCCCAATCCACAAGCTTGAAATTGCGTCTAGGTCGAGCAATAGTTATGTGCAAATGCAGTACCGCCTCATAGCTTACATTAGGCTCATTACATAATTGCTTTTGCCGAGTATCACTCGAAGATATCTATCGGATTTCATACTTTTTGATCGTGCAAGTCAGCTTACAGCAAAGTTACCAGTTTGACAGGAAAAGAACATTTTGTTCACGCGCACAAAGTTTTTCCCAGCACCGGCTATCCTACAGAATTTGCAATCATTGCAAAGACCACTTTGAGCTACAAGTTTCGATTTCTTATTCCGTGTTCTATCTTCTGTGGTTCACAAATTATCGCGGATTAACTGTAGGATGCCAGAATCTCTCCAACAAACACAGTCAAATCCCTCGACGAACAAAACACCCATTATCGATCAGTCGGCAAGCCCTATACAACCCACGAACATGTAATATATATATATATATATATAGATATATATATATATATATATATATATATATATATATATATATATTCTTGGACATCCAAGGCATGATCAGTTTATCAAAATTTGAACAGCAAAATAAAATAAAACAGCAAGTGACCGAAGTGAGCGGGATTTTTGACCATTTTTTCCGTTCAATAAGAGAAATGAATATACAGTAGGTTGAAAAAATTTCAATGTCTAATAGAAATAAAATTTCATTCAAATTATGTCAAGATTCACGAATGGCAAGCATGCAAGAAACAAATGGAGAACAGAAATGGAAGGTAATTATGGAAAAGGTGGTGCGAATTGTAATGAAGTTGTCATACAAAATTGATAAATAAATTAGATATGCATAAATTCATGTTTTTACAGAATGGTTGGTTGTGAAGATTGAAAAGAGAACATAAATCCATCGGAATAAGAAAATCTAAGAAATTGTGGGAGATGACAGAGGGTGTAGCAGTAGGGTGCTGTGCTCCAATACTCTTGAAGAATTATCGACGAATCGAACCAAAATTTGTTCACCAGCCGGATTTTCGTTATCTGCAGGAGAGTGAATCGCATACGGAACAAATCTCGGGCGGATAGATTTCGAGCCAATTACAGTGATGGTTCGTTATTCGAAGACACTGAAATATAATGAAAGATTTTCTCTCCACCAGCACGGTGAGAGGTCTTCAAAGTAAAATAGTACATCATTTAAGAAATAAGAATGTACATTAAAAAAATAATGTTTTTTTAAGTTTTTTCATTTTTTGGTAGATTTTTATTATTTTACACGTTAAGATATAAAATGAGACATTTCTAGGCCTCATTATAAATGAAAGACAGTTATATACATAATGGCTTATAGAAATGTTATTGAATGCAATGTTGAGATTAATTAGTGTAAAAGCATTACTAGGGTCCGGTAACCTGATATTTGAATGGCCAGTTATCCAGAGAATATTATCTGACCTCATGATATACTAATATATGCAGAAAAATGTGGATTTAGAAACCTGGGATTCCATGAGAGTATAAAATGTCCAGAAAAGAGTTTATCTTAAGGATTTGGGATAGTGAGTGAACAGTAAGATTTCCTACAAGCGTTTTAAATTTCCCTGTAGATGTGCACATACGAAAATGCAGAGGAAGAGAATTTCAAAGTTGTGCATATCTAATTAAGAAGAAGTTACGTCTAACTTTAGCGCGAGACAAAGGGATATTCAATAGCCTTGTTAGATTGCGCAGATCATATTGAAAATAATCACGAAAGCGCATGCCAGACTGAAGCTTAACTCGCTGTTGAGTAATGATTCGGAAGAAAAGAAGCAGATTCGGACGAATTCTGCAAATCACACCTTTCATGATGAGGCAAAGTGTTAGAATAGCCCAAAGTTATTTTGGTGAAAGTATGTTGAAGTCTCTCTCAGAGAAAAGAATCACGCCCCCCATGTGGGAATATATGATATTACAATAATCAAGAATTGGCAGGACCTTCATTTTACATAGTGCAGTTTTACTTTCGCGTAAGAGGAATTAATGAATAATTAAACCAAAGTTTTGTCATGCTCTCGTGAGGAGATGTCTTGCTTGCTCATGTGCGAACGTGTCACTAGAACCACTGCCCAGACCAAGAAAAAAATCGATTTAGCTGTGACTGTGAGAAGTATCCCCGCGACGGCGACACGGAATGGTCGTAACCTCTGCATCACGTGTTTAGCTCTGGTAAGCGTTGATAATCTTTCGGTTAAATGTACTTTTTGCGGGTTTCATCAACACGCGTCATGTGACGAGAATTTAACTGACGATTGCGTGAGGCTTGTTACCGATGAGAAACACCCATCCGTTTGTTTTGTTTGTACGAACTGTAGACGTTCGAATAAAGACGTCCGCCACAACACTAGAGACCCTAATCAAATGAAGAGTAGACTGGTACACCTGAAAAACTAGTTTGCCAAAATGAGAAATTCAATAGAGCTATTGATGAAACCGACAACAAAGGATCCGAAACACTCAAATTCATTTTTGAACACTACCAGTGCCCCTAAATATTGCAAAATATTGCTACAAGATGCCAAAGAGATTGATACAACGGAGTCGAAACTGACGCCATCTTTCTCAAGTGTTGTGTTTACGAAACCATTTCAAAACTGGTTTCGCTCAGCATTATCTGTACGAATGTGATAGAGGCAACTGAGACACTATTCTCGAATAGACAGCAGCATTATTTAACCAAATGGTCGAAACTGTGCACTAGGATGAGTTTAAAAACAACCAATCCGGTTTCACTGACTCGCTCGCCTAGTGCTCCCAAAGCGCCGCAACAAGATAAACCGAGATTGCTCATGGTAGTGTTGCAAAGTAAAAAAGAACTATAATATATACTTTCATCTGCATACTTGTTACGAAATGGTGAAGAAAACACACCACGTATCTTTGTTGATATTCTCTGATCAAAACGAGCAAAATCAGCAGTAAATAGGAACACAGGGAAAGTAAACGACCTCGACAGTCATAATATTATAATCCTGAACGTACCTGAAGCTGCTGATAGTCCAGATACAAAGTGTAACTTGAACCACGATATACAACAATGGAAATTTATAAGTGACGCTATCCAAACGAATAAGACGACTGTTATCAATACCTTTAGGATCCTGACATCACCGAAATAGGAAGGCAAAGCTCCGCGCCCTCTAAAACGGACACCGCTGACCGACAGTATGGCTGATGCCGTTCTTAAAAATTTAAAGCGATTTTGATACAAATTGCCCCGAGAGATTAAAATTATTCCTAGATGCCTCAAAACCACTGATAACAAGGATAACAGGATGAGTGCTCCGAAAGCAAATGAACTACATCCTGCAAACAATATACCACTCACAAGACCAAGTCAAGTCATTTCAATTAGCTCTTCAAAAAACGATCTGTGTCCGACTCACGCCGATTCGGAAAAGTAGAAACGACTTCAACGCCTCGGCTGTATAGTGTGAACCGGATTGAATTTATACATACTAACCCTCAATCTTTGACACACAAATCACAACTTAGAACTCAAGCTAGTCTCTCACACGGTCCATCATTGCTAACCCATAAAACCATAAAGTGTCTCTATACGAACGCGCACTGTCTGAGAAACAAAATACAGGAGCTTCATACTGTATGTATATAGCACTCACCGGACTTAGTTGCAATAACCGAAACATTGTTGGAACCTAATTTATCAGACAATGAATTAGCATTGAAAAAAATGTCTCTTCTCCGTCAAGACCGTACGGGACGCGGCGGTGGATCAGCAATTTACTACAACCAACAGTTATCATGCAGATAAACTGACGATATTGACCTACGTGTACAGGATACTTTGTGGTGCTAAATTAAGCTGACAACTGGAGTTGACTGCTTTGTTCGCGCGACTTGACGTGCTCCAAGCGCGAGTGACGCGAAGAATGTTGAGCTACTCCAGAGAATTCGACTTTCGGCTGCCAGATTACAAACTCCACTCCTGGATATGAGATAATTAAACCTTCCAAACTCGATGAAGAAAAACGCCCTTTCGACGAATTCTCTCGACGATGTGTTTTAAGAACTGATCATCGATATTCCTTTTTTAACCACGTATTTGGTAACACCAGATATAGAGAAGGTAACGAGCTATCCGTCCTGGATCTTATAATAAAGAGTGAGGACCACGCCGTCGAAAATCTCGGATACGAAACTTCATTTGGTTCTAGCGACCACCTGGTTCTCTTATTCGATTATGTTTGTCGAGCCGAGAGAATGAATGACACCAACAAAACAAAGATACAACTGGATAATGGATGTCTTTTCAATGCTCTTCGAACGATTTCTGACTGGAAACCAGACACCACGGACGTGCATTGTTCTTGGGTAAACTTCAAAGAAAAGCTGGGTGTTGAAATAAACCTTCATTGCAGATTTGTGCCAAAGACAACGAAATACGAATAGTCTTCACATTGAGAAGCCGCACGAGGAAGTGGATTAAGATACGCAACGATGCATGTAGAAACTATGTCCAGAATCCGAAGCCAGATAATTGAGAAACATATCGTCTGTTGAGGAACAAGTTCACTTCTCTTATCACCGAGGACAAGCAGTCTCATCAGGCTAGACTACTGAACATAATGGAGCGGAACCCCAGAGTCCTGTAGCAGATTTTTACCACTACATTAAGAATTAAGCCAGGAATCTCAGCACTACGCACACCTTATGATCTAACTACGACTGCGTTCGAGGCTACCGGAGTTCTTTCAGATTACTACTGCAAAGTTTTTTGTCCCAAGGAATCAGTGCACCTTACGCCGCATTCGATCGGCTTTTCCGATGAAATGCTAAATGAAATCTCAATAAACAATGAGTGTGTCATGCTCAGACTTTTTCGTTTAAATACCACAAAGTCACCAGGAGCAGGTGGAATCACTCCTTTTATCCTCGAATGATGTGCATCCTTATTGTGTGGTCCACTCAGCACGTTATCGCAAATTTCGCTCAAAAATAGTACCGTTCCCGCGGAATTGAAATCTGGCATCATCACACTAATGGTGGGAATCGATCAGACGCTGCGATCTATAGACCAGTTACGTTGTTGCCAGTAATTTCTAAAGTGTTAGAGAGTTTAGTAGCGGAAAATATCACCCATCACCTCCAAACTAATAGACTGCTTGTGACTGAACAGCACTGTTTCAGGAAATATCACATATGTCTATCTAATCTCTTGCTCACCTTAAACGACTGGACTGAATGTGTGGACAATGGTTACTCCATCCACGCATGCTTTTTAGACATGTCAAAGGCTTTCGACCGCGTCAATAATAGTATTTGAATCCAAAAACTTGAATTTCACGGGATAACAGGGAAACTTCTTGCTTGGCTAGAAAATTATTTACGCGACAGGAGTGCCCAAGTGTGATGAATTGAATTGTATTGAATTGAATAACCAACCCAATAATGTAAGTGAGAACAAACTACGCTCACTCAAATCACAGTATGTATTGAATAATGTAGGTTTTACGATGAGAACTTGAATAACAGTATTATTGATTATTGTTGAATGAATGATGATGAATGATTGAATATTATTGATCGTCAGTCGAACAATCACCACAATCACCGCAGTTTGCGAATTATCCTGTGTTTTTATTATCCCGGTAAAGCTTGTTCAACAAACGTTCTGATCTTCACGGGGGTTTCAGCACACCCGAAACATCATCCACAGTTGCCAACAATTTTATCGCTTTTTTCAATGGCAGTAGTCGGAAGAGCCAGTAATGCTTTTCCTCTGGCGGTTTTGAAAAGTACATTATCTGGCGATCGTTCGGATGAGCTGGAAGGCAGTGCTGAATTCGCTTGATAAGATGAGTTCGGTGATTTATTTGAAATGGTATCTGAGGAATTTTGAAGTTTGCTAACTTTGAAGCCACTTTCTTGGTAATGAAAACTAGATTTTCCGTTTGAATCAATGATACGGGCTGATGTGGACGTGTTAATAGGAGTAGCGCTTGAGTCGGTTGACAGAAAATTCAAATTTTCATCAGCTGTCTGCATTAGAGCCTTGGCTTTTCCGACAGGTTTTCGGAGCCCATATGGAATAAGGCGACTTTCGAGAAACACAGGGTCCCCTTCTACGTCAAGAGAAATTGGGGGAATTCGTAATCCATCGGTTGCTTGCGAACATTTACGTATAATATTCTTCAACTCTAAAGTGTCTTCAGGCGATGTCAGAAAAAATAGATTGATTTTTAGTGCTTGCATTGCTTCCAAACCGAGAACAGATGGACCAGTTCTGATAACAATGAATATACAGTTAGCAGTATTGTTTACATTGCGGATAGAGATCATAAAGGATCCAATGACAGGAATAGAATGTCCAGTAATGCCTTTAATTTTGAGGCTAATAGGTTGGATTTTGCATTAGGAGCGAACTGTTTCAGATTTCTCTGGGTAATTAGCGATTCAATGCTACCCGTATCTAGAATAAAATCTAATGATGCTCCACTAGAAACACAAAAAATGATTTTACGAATGTGGCTAGAATCGCAAGATATCACGCCCAAAGATAATGATTTAAATTCATCATTAACATTGCTAACCTGAGCGTTTTTCGAATCAGTCCAATACGTTTTAGGAGCTCGGCAAACGGATTGGATATGACCAGTTTTTCCACACTAGTGACATCTAAAACATTAATTTTTATGATTATCTATTTATAACGCTGCTGTAGTGTCAGGTTACCCAGGGTCTAGGTATGTCTCGTCACGTTGCTACACATCTTCATCGTAACCGTGCGTATTACAATCATTTTTACCATATGACCATATCCTCAACCGTTATCTGCTCATATTTAACCCATTTATGTAGGAAAATATGGTTTACCATAACGTATTTATTAAAAAACAAACAAAAAGAAAAAACGACAAAAATGCAAAAAATACTGTTTTTTGTGATCTTTTTTATCGTTTATAATCGATTTACCATTTCTCTTTGATATCCTTTCACCATGATGGTGAAAAGAATATCTTTAATTGTGTTCCAGTGTCTCCGACTCCCAAACCAACTCCGATACTGGCCCTTTCTCCTTCCGCATACGACTGATTCTTCTATATGAACCGAAAGCCCTACTGGCAAACAGTTTTGGTTTCCCTTATTCTAAAATTCCTCGACTTTCCTGGATCTTACAATCGGCCCGAACCTCACACAATTTAAACCACAATCTCTCCTCATCCCCTCCATTTTCTAATGTTTTTTTTCAATTTAACTTCGGTTTTTTAGATACTTTTCTTCAATCACATCCATCAACATTCCGAAGAAGTCAATTTATATATTTATAAAAGAACTTTCTTCATTTCATAAACTTATTTTTACTGTGACAATTAAATCTTCATGCGCACCATTTCTTTTATAATTTTTTATCTTTTATTTTCTTTTTTCAATCCCTGCTCCAGAATCTATCGGATCCTCTCCATTTGCTCAATTTGATGCAATCTCGATGAATCTTTATTACTGTATGACATTGCGCGAAAAAATTAACTTTCTTACGATTGTAAATTTACCGTCCTTTATTAAACGGAAAAATATTCAGATCAGTTCAGTTTGCACAGGACTGTATGTGGCTAACGAGCCAATCGAGCGTCCAGATTTCTTTCGGTGGTATGCCACAGAAGAGCGTCTACCACTTCAAAAAATATCTTTACAAATATCTTCTGGTATGAGAGTAATCTGGAATGCAACAGAAAAACTCTCCTCACCTATTGGTGAGGAGAAACATTAGTGCGTTCCAAAGACAACATGAGGATCATACCAACTATTCCCTTACGGATAAAAATCAAGAAATATTGAAGGCCACACAGAGTCAAGTCTATTCTTAAAACCCCCTACCGAAGAAGAACAAACAACTTCTTTAGGAAGTCGATTCCAGTAAATAAATAGATAAATTTTATTCTTGGAAATTCAAGGCATGGTAAACATGATCAATAATTTCCAAAAGCTTTGTACAATCAGATTATAGGATGTACATTTGCAAGAACAATTTGTTCAAGGTCATTTGTTTCAGCGGAATTTAACGTTCAATAAATATAAAGGTAACGGTATTTAAAGTTATTTCCAGGTAATCGGTACGTGATCTGATATATTACGAAAACACAGCTATTGCAAAAAAAGTCTAGAATGTTTCCGGCAACACTGATGATCAATGGATAAAGTCCATCAAAGATGCGCGAAGAATCTCTATTGTTGATGTTCCAGACTTTTTCATTTTGATTATTGTAAATAGATTGATCTTTCCTGACCATGAGCCGTTTTCTTGTCCGCTAGGCGAAGGTGGTTTATTCCACTAGTTTGAGGTCTGGGGGCCAGTTTCATTTTGGTGCGGATTGAGAATTTTGCTGTGGAGAAAAAAACTCAGAGGCGAGAGAATGTTGTTTCGAACGATATGAACGGTTATTTAATATCAATAACCAGGAATGCCATTATTATATAAATCATCAGGTAGAACATTTAAATTAAGTAGATTGCAAATTTTATCAACGGTAAGAAATGAAGCTAGATGTGATTTGAATTCATTTAAAGAGGAACTGAGTCTTATATATTTTGGAAGAAGATTCCACAGTTTAGCATATTTAGTCAAGAAGAAACTGTTCCTTACTTTAGTACGAAACCTTGGTAACTTAATAGTTTTTTCACTGTTTCTCAAGCTATATTTAGAATCATGCCGTATATGAATATTCGAACGTATTTCCATATTATCCGTTGACAGTATTTTAAAGAATAAAGATGAGGTTATGCTCAAGTCTGCGAAACCATAGAGGATCGAGTTTCAGTTGTATACATCTTTCTCTATAGGATAGTTTGGTGGTATAACCGATTATTGATTTTGAGAAAGAACGTTGTATCTTTTCTAAAACTATGCTATCGGTTTTATTTATATTAGTATATATTATGTTACAATAGTCAAAGATAGGAATGGTGAATAATTTATACATTTCTAGTTTACAATGAGGCTGAATTATAGATCTGTGTATAGTATTCATACTTTGTCTGGCTTTAGTAATAAGGTGGCGTATCTGTTCGTTGAAAGTGAGTGATGAAGAATATCGAAATCCTAAATCACGCGTGCTGTCAATCATTTGAATTGCGTTATTGTTTAGAAGGATTGAGTTATTTTGTATCGTGCATCTTATAGGCATAAAATTAGATTTTGCTGTTGAGAACGTTAGACCATTATTTTTTGCCCAATCTGCAAGTGCAGCTAAATCATTGTTTAGTCAAGCTATATAAGTTTGTGCTTGATTAGCTGGGAAAGTGATGACAACTTTCATGTCATCAGCGAATAAGAACAGTTTGCTATGCGAAATGACGTTATGTATGTCATTTATATATATAAGAAATAGTAAGGGGCCTAATACGCTACCTTGAATCACCCCACTGGGAATAGGTAGGCTGCGTGATCTACGGCATTAACTTCAACAGAGTAAGTGCGATCAGTAAGAAAAGAAGTTAACCAGGAAATAAGATTACCACCGATGCCATATGATTCAAGTTTCGCTAATAATATCTTATGAGGAACAGTATAAAATGCTTTAGTTATGTCTAGGAAGGGACCACTACAACTGCCGAACCTTTCTCTATCGAAGTAGTAATATAGTCGAGGTATTCAAGCTGACATGTAATGCATGATCTTTCATTCAGGAAGCCATGTTGAGCTTTAGAGAAGAAACTTGGAGATAAGTGATTTAAGATAGCTTTTTTATTATTTTTTCTACTACCCTCTCACTAAAGAAGAACTCACAAACATTTGACCTGACATGTCGCTTGGCCAGTTTTAATGGGTGGCTTCGAGTACCCACACTTGGCGCCAGAGCGTACAATTCACTGGGATGAATAGTACTGAAACCTGACATGATTTTGAAGGTTTCAATCAGGTCCCCACGTAACCTCCTCCTTTTTAGTGAGAAGAGCTCTAGACTCAGCAATCGTTACTGATACGATCTACCTGATTGCCCAACAATCATACGAGTAGCTAGACGTTGAACACCTTCCAGCTTGGCAATATTTTTTTCCAAATAAGGTGACCATGCTTGAACGCAATACTCGAGATGTGGTCTGACGACCGCTTTGTATAAGGTCATTTTTACAATGTATTTATTCTGTACACATTGATAACCTGATCATGTTTTGCATGCCTTAGTTTACCAAGAATATAGTATTATCATTATTATTATAATCTGGCTTGACGGAATCGGCACGTGTTGCGTGAGTGCAGTCTGCCGCATGACGCACATTTCTCAATTTTGATTGAATTGGAATTGCTATCAGCAACGCGATGATAATTCGGCTGATATTTGAGCTGTTGACTTGCTATAGCATTCTTCGAAATTTCACGTTTATGTGTATTAAACATGACGGAGTTTTCTGCTTGCGACAAATCTGTTGTTGCCACACGCGCATCTTCATACTGTTCGCAGTGAGCTCGAACATCTTCAAAAGAGGGTTTTGGCAGCTTCAAGAGTTTATTCTGCAAAACACTGTCATGTATTCCTGCAATTAGACGATCTTTCAATTGCATTTCTAGCAAGTCACCGAAGTCGTATTTCGCTGCCTGAATTAACAACTGCAGAATAAATTCGCAAATTCCTTGATTGGACTGATGCACCATGTAATGAAATTTCGCACGCTCAGATGCTTCGAAGTCTACAGGCTTTACATGCTGCAATAAAAGCGTCTTCAGCGTTTCGTGTGGAAGGGAAATGGGCGAATCCGGATATGCCAAATTTTTTATCAACGTATAATCAGTTTTTCCGATTGAATTTAGAAAATAAACAGACTTTTTTATCATTTTCTGCTTTCGGCCGAGTCATGCACCAAATTTCGAATCTTTCAAAATAGTCTTCAATTTCTCGCGCATTTGCATTTATGTCGAGAGATTCCAAAATTGAATTCGCCATGAAGAATTGTTGATCGCGACGCCAAATGTGATGAATTTAATTGTATTGAATTGAATAACCAACCCAAGAATGTGAGTGAGAACAAACTACGCTCATTCGAATCACAGTATGTATTGAATAATGTAGGTTTTACAATGAGAACTTGAATAACAGTTTTATTGATTATTGTTGAATGAATAATGATGAATGATTGAATATTATTGATCGTCAATCGAACAATCACCACACCAAGTCAAATTTGACGGCGCCTTATCAAAACCATTTAAAATTACGAGCGGAGAGCCCCAGGGTTCCGTCCTCGGACCGATTTTGTTTTTGATCCAGGCAAACTACATTCCTGAGCGTGTTAAATGCAACGTTATGTTATTTGCAGACGATATCAAGCTTTGGAAAATGATGACTGTGAAATTTTGCAGAAGGATCTAAACCCATTGCATGAATGGTCTCTGAGAAACAAACTACCCTTTAACTTCCAAAAGTGCAAGGTGTTAAACATTGGAAAGACCGTGAATTACAACTACACTATTGGGTCCCACCAACTCGTCTGAACAACTGAAGAGAAGAATTTGGGTGTTTGGACCAGTTCCAATCTGAAGAGTTCACTGCAGTGCGAAGCGGTATACAAAAAGGCGTCACAAGTATTGGCGTTATTAAAACGAATTTTCGGCAGATTCACGAATCAGTATGTGCCTCGTATCATGAACACCTATCTGATACCAGCGATGGAGTAAGCTGTTCAGGCTTGGTCACCCTGGATTCAGAAAGACATCAATCTTTCGTGGCTTATTTACCACCGAACCACAAAGCTTGTATCCGGACTAGCTGCTAAACCATATGAAGAACGTTTGAGGAGTCTTAATCTTTTCGACTTTCACTGTCGTCAACTAAGAGGTGACCTCATACTGATGTAGAACATTATGCACGTCCCTAACCTTCCTTTGTCCAAACTTTTCACACGCTCGCCACCCCGTGCCTGTCGTAAACATGAACTTACAGTGCTTTTTCAGACCTCAAGACTGAATTGTCGAAGATATTCGTATGCTGTACGTGTAAGTTTCACATGGAACACCCTCCCCTCCACTGTTACACACTCAGCTAACCTGGATATTTTTGAAGCTAATTTGGACAAATACTTGAGAAAAAACTCATATTTTGGAACGATTTACACTACATGAGTTTCCCTGTTCTTCTTTTTTATTATATATAACTCATAACTCCATCCTATCGTTAGTTTTAGGCTGAATGCTTTTTACACCATTAAAACTCTGCATCACTTTGAATCACTTTAAATCAGGTCGAAAGTGGATGGTGTGCATTTTGATTGTATTTGACAATCAATAAAACGTCCCAAGTTGAGTGACGCGCAAAATCCCAGAGGTCAATCAGAACCCAAAGCGGATTTGTCTATAAATGCAGTACTGTATTGAGGCAATCAAAATATAGTAAAAACATACCTCAAATATTGGGGTCAACCGGGTAAATCCGGGTCAATGTCAAAACAATATCGTGTACGTACCAAGCTACGTACACGAGTCAAAATCAAATCAAGTTCAAATGTCCGACCGTCCCACGCAATCGAGATTACGACAAATTGTGCGCAGTAAATCAAGGTCAAAATAAGCAAAAGGGTCCGTAAAGCAATATGATAATGACAGGTCAGAAAAACAGTGTGGAAGGCGACATTGACGGAACAGAAAGAAGCAACACCGCCCCCCAAAGCCAGCATGGCTTTCGTTCCACGCGGACTTTCTGTTCCTTTCATCCTTCATCAGATCTGCACACATGTCAATCGAAGGTATTTTGTCATTAACAAGATTTTGCTCCGATGCACACACACGGGAATTCGAATCAGCATAAATAGTGATCACGTCGACTGGTGACACTTCATTGTTCGATGTATCACCACCGCAACCTTCCGGACTGTTCCACCGATCACGTGAAATGGACATATCAGCAGCTCGGCCAGGCCCCCGTCAAATCCGGAATCAAATACCAGTTTCGTGGGAATATCCAGATGTGTCTTCAACAGACCTGATTGCGTCGTCAAATCAGTCTCAGTAAAATCAGTGGTCAAATTATCACGATTATAACAAGGCGAAATAAAACAAGCAGGACGTCCACAACTTTGTGAGAAAGGCTGAATCGTGACAAAGTCATCAACATCTGCAACGGGTGCCTTTCGATCAAACACATCAACCGAAATTTCTGGTTCACTAGAGCTATTGCAGTCAAACCTTTGGATATTTGGAATTTGACGACAGGTCAATGTGGTCATGGTGCAGTGGTTATGTGCTTCGGTGCAGGGAGTGAGGTCCCAGGTTCAAACCTCAGTGGCGACAATATTTTCGAAATAATTTTCGTCATCGGTAAGAAGACTCAGCATTCTTTATGAATAGAGTTTTCTAATTTCTCTCTCCTTTATCTCAATTTCGATTTTATCGATAGCGATTTCCTGCTCTAATTTTCTTTTTTCTCTTGCTTTTCTTTTTCTTTCCATTTCGTCGAGTCTTGCCTCTTCTGGTTCAGCGAAACGGTGTCCGAATCTTTGCAAAAATTGGGAAAATGAACTGTGGGGAGAGTCATTAGTGAAAGTGTCCTCAGGAAAGGTATCAAAAATCAAATCCAACTCAGCAGAGACTTTGTTCTCGAGCGACATTGTAAAATCTTTCTTGAGAATTCCACTGCTATACGATTGCTTGAAAATGTCGAATCAAAATTCGGGAAGACGGATGAACACTCCGAATTAATTGAGCACTATGTAGTACTATTTGAGTACTTGTGATTGTATTTGACAATCAATGAAACGTCCCAAGTTGAGTGACGCGCAAAATCCCAGAGGTATATCAGAACCCAAAGCGGATTTGTCTATAAATGCTGTACTGTATTGAGGCAATCAAAATATAGTAAAAACATACCCCAAATATTGGGGTCAACCGGGTAAATCCGGGTCAATGTCAAAACAATATCGTGTACGTACCAAGCTACGCACACGAGTCAAAATCAAATCAAGTTCAAATGTCCGACCGTCCCACGCAATCGAGATTACGACAAATTGTGCGCAGTAAATCAAGGTCAAAATACGCAAAAGGGTCCGTAAAGCAATATGATAATGACAGGTCATAAAAACAGTGTCGAAGGCGATATTGACGGAACAGATAGAAGCAACAGTGCATTCATTACATTCCCTCTTGGATCACACACATGTTAATGCAACGCATGATGATGAAGCATTCGAGAAACGTTTCGGATTGCACTGTGACTACAGCTACAAGAAAGGTGAAATTAATCAAGATGAGTAGGCTCGGAGCTGATTGAAACAACCCATCGAGCGTCTCAATCCGCTGTGTAATCACCTGCTTGGATGCACTGGGCGTAAGATAGAAACAAGCAATTGCTTGTAATAAGTCAGTATACTCGTAACGACTTGGATGTGCGCGTATTTTGCAAACCGTATTCTTGGAGGAGTGCAACGCCACCGCCTTTCTTATCGCCAAGTCTATCGTATCTAATGACGAGATACTGTTCGCTGATGTTTATTAGCACATCATCAAGCGCGGACAGTAAGGTCTCAAAAAGCTCTTAATCGCTGGGGTGTAACTTAGCTACACGAAGGGAGAGGTCAGCCTACTTATTCCTTAAGCTGCGCACATAAGCGTACAACACTGGGGCGCTGGTTAGCCGTGCTTCTGAAACTAATAATGCTTGGCCCTCGGTTGAAGCACCCGCGTAAGCTGCACGTTTTTGCCGTGCTACTTATAGCAGGCGTATCAGGTTCTACACATCGTGAAACAAGCTGAACAGTAAGAAAACAATACCAGGGTAAATGTCTATGTACAAAATGGAAAAATTCAAAAAGTAAAAGAATCACAACATAAACAGTATCAGTTGATTTATACTAATTTATACAGTCTTATATTTTGTATCATCTTAATTTGTTAACTTTGACATTGTCGTTTTGTTTAGAATGCCGATAACACCATATTGATTTATCATTATACTTTTATCGTTATCGTTCATATTTATTCGATTTTCTGTTCGTTAACTCAATGAACGATGTTTGTTTGTTGAATATCATTTGTAAATAGTCAACTCACTCATCAATTACAATATACTATTTGTCCACGTGCGGTCTTCGTTCTTCTGTGGTTGTCTCGGAGGCAAAATTGTAGGTGGGACTGGAACCAACACATTCTCAGGATACATTCTTCACTATCCACTACAAATTGGTGAGTACGAACACGCATTCAATTCGACTCGTGCCATGAACCATAATACAAATAACGAAGACAAGAAGGAAAAGGATTTTAACAATCACTACGTGATTTTAAATCACATTTCGGTTCATTCTTCACAGTAAAAAAATTAACAGATTCATATTACCGGTATCGACATGAATGATCCACGTCTCCGGTTTGCACAAATCGAAGCTCCATTAGAGTTATACCGTGTTCGAACGCAACGCACACGCTACAACCCGTTGTTGGAATGCTCTCAACATCCATCGCCAGATAATTTGCTGATTTAATTTATGATCAACCTGCCACAGATCCTTACGATGAGCTCAAATCTGCTATTATTTCTCGAATTGGTTCCACCGATGAGCAAAACATGCAAAAATTCTTATTCAGGTCTGATATAAAAGATCTAACACCTTCACAGTTACAGGGCAGGCAGAAGGTAGACGAACGAGTACTACGACAGATTTAGTTTCAGAGTTTACCAAACGATTCGCACAAAGTTCTGATTATCATGGAAAATGACAGTCACCTAGACAAGCTTGATCAAGTTGCAAATGAAGCCTATAAAATATCTCGCAACACATCAATCTGCACGGCCAGCAAGCCTGTTTCAACCCCTTGTACTTCCAGCTTATATTTGAACAAGGATATATCTGATTTAAAATCACAGATCGGAAATCTGACTTCACAAATCCAGCATTAAACAGAAGTTGAGGTTGTTCTCGCAGTGGAAAGAGCCCCATGCAGCTTCAAAACACAACATTACAATCAGGGAAACCAGATAGTAGAAGCGGCAGCTTTGTTGGGCAATAACATCAGCCGCTTATTGTACGTCACTGATGGTTCAACAAAGTTGCGTTTTTTTATTAACGCGAGAGCTTGATTGAGCGTCACCATGAAGACAAACTCAGAACGCAGGAACACTCTCCATTTATCCAACAAGCGGCGAACGGTACTCGAATAACCACATGGGGCCAACGATCACTCTCCATTGACCTCCGTCTGCGACGTAAATTTAGAAAGAATTTCACTGTTGCAGACGTCAAAACCCCTATCTTGGGAGCCAATTTCTTCTCACACCTTAATCTTTCAGTCAACATGAGTACATGAAAACTCAATGACAATGTTACAAAGATTGGCCATTGGCCATTTGTTTTATTCGCCCATACAATTTATTAGATTCCTGATTCCAGATATTACACCGCATTACGTTTCTGTCACGAGATAATTCTAGAATTTCTTCAAACCCTCTGCACACGACACTCATCTGAAGCATGAAATCGCACACCATATTTCAACCCGTGAACACCCGGTTTTCAGTAGACTGTCGCCTAACAAACTTAGTGCTGCCAAACAAGAATTCAACCACATGTTGAAACTCGGAGTAATCCGTCCATCAAAATCCCTATGAACCACACCTCTTCAATAGGTCGAGAAGAACAAACCGGACACCTGGCGTCCATTCGGCGATTATCGTGCTTTCGATCTTATAACGATCCCAGATCCATATTCTATTCCGCACATACATGAGATGGCAATGTCTCTTCATGGGCAATTTATGTTCTCAAAGTTGGATTTAGTGCTTGTATATTATCAAATTCCCGGAGCTGACGGAAATATTCCAAAAACTGCCATTACCACTTCATTTGGTGTGTTCGAATTACTCAAGATGCCATTTGGTCTACGCAATGTTGTACAGACTTTCCAGAGATTCATGGACCAAGTTTTCCTCGGTCCATCTTTCGTCTACTTGTAAATTGATGATGTCCTAATAGCAAATACAAATCCCACTGAACATATTAAACACCTTCGTGAAGTATTTCAACGTATATCCAACTACGGCATTGTGGTTAATCGCGATAAATTTCCGTTTGGTGTGAGTTCTGTCGAAATTCTTGGACACCGAATTGATATTTCCGGAATAAAATCATTACCTCAAAACTAACTGTAAGGTTCAAAGTAGTTTGAAATTCTTCCTTTCCCTTCAACATTCCTTTTATTTTGAACTTGGTTACAAAACTTGAATTTTGTGAAATAGATTTTGCTTGTGTTTTATTTTCCCACAGTATTTTGATATAAAACATTTCTTTTTGTAATTATTTTATTGGAAATCTTCTGTTCACATATTTGGTGAAGCTTTTGTTTTAATTCATTGTTGAGGTCATTGTTGTTAAATTTGATTGCCATTTTGGGCACTTGAAATTGGCTTGTATTTTGACACCACTTGTGGGTGTTTTGTCTTTCGTAGACATTTTGGACGGCAATTTTGGTAACTCCTTTCATTCTATTATTATCTCAGGTCGTCATTGAACTTGTTTGCATTGATATAATTGATGCTGGAGTATTTTGACTCCACTGTTTGCTGTACGTTCCTATACAGTTGAGGTTTGTATAATTATTGTTGTTGTAATTATTGCTAATTACAGTACCGTATAACATCCGAATTGTGGTTTTGAATTTGTCGAACTAAGAAACGGGTGGAATACGCGTTACTCACGTCACAGACGTTACAGTACTCAACTTCCGTTCGTCGAAGCAGTATTCAATTTTGGAATTCGATTTGTACCGTATTTGTCTCAATTGGAGAAAATACAGTACTCAACTTGGTGCGTCGAAGCATTACAATTTTTGGAAGTACTCAATTTGGTTCGTTGAAGCAGTACTCAACTTCGGTTCGTCGAAGCAGTATTCAATTTTGGAATTCGATTTGTACCGTATTTGTCTCAATTGGAGAAAATACAGTACTCAACTTGGAATTTGATTCTTCTCGAACTTGGCGAGAAGTGCAGTTGAAGATTCGCGAATCGATCCAGTTTACAATATTGGTGACGTCCCTTTTTGTTTCTTTTTTATCCCTTTGAATCCTTTTGTATAAAATGCCTAAAGTTGCTTCTAAGGTAGCATTGACTGAGTGCGATAAGCCAGAGGGCATAGATACAGCTTCCCAATGCGCATTGGATTTAGAGCAGCAGCTATCCGTAGCTAGATCCACGATAGAGCGCTTGGAACGGGAAAAGAGAGAACTAGAGGAGAACAATTTGATAGCTGGCAAGGGCAGCAGGCCAGAACGAAGCGAGACGACAACAACCGAATTGCAGCCCTCAATGAATATCAGCCTCGGACTACCCAAAGTTGAATTATCATACTTTGATGGTAATCCAATTGACTATTGGAAATTTATGAGGCAATTTGAATGCTACATTGAATCGCGGCTCACGGACCCGGCACAAAGATTATTATATCTGATGTTTTATTGCCGTGATAAGGCTCGTAAAGCTATTGATGCCTGCGTCATGCTGCAACCCACTGAGGGTTATATGAGAGCAAAAACCATACTGCGAGATTTGTTCGGTTTACCGCATGTCATTGCTCGGTCTACACTGGATGAATTGTTCGGAGAAGCCAGAACGCTTTCAGAGAAGGTAGATGGTTTATCTGAATTGGCAATAAAGATGGAAAATTGCCATATTATGCTGACACAAATGGAGTGCGAGGCCGACTTGAATTCGGTCAACACTTTGGAAGGTGTTGTAATGTGCTTACCTGTAGCCTTACAGCAGCAGTGGGCCGATGCTGCCGACGCGATTACGGCTGACGGTTCGGAGGTAAACTTTGAACGACTTTCCGAGTTTGTTCCTCGTAAGGCAAGAGTTGGTAGAAGTCGATTTGGTCAGCTTTGTCGCCCTGACACGAAGCAGAATTCAGCAGTCCATGCTTCAAATGTTTGCGATCGAAGAAATGTCAATGCTTCCCTTGTTGGCAGATCCATAGACAGCTTGGAATGCTGTAATTGCAAGGGGCCGCACAAATTACATCAGTGCATCGAATTTAGGAATCTCGACGTAAAGAGTCGTTGGGATCTAGCAAAACGGGTATCGGCTTGTTTCCTATGCCTCCGGCAGTTCCATAGGTCTGCCAATTGTATGAGTGGATCTCGATGCACTGCAGAAAATTGTGGCGGTCGGCACCACACGCTCCTGCATAACGATCAACCGGTAAGAAATCCGCCGGCAAACATCAATTGCAGTCACGCGGCATTAAGTGCCGGGGTATGTTTAGGATCCGTGCCTGTCAAGATCGAAACGTCGTCCGGACTTATTGACGCAGTAGCGCTCCTGGATGGTGGTTCAGATGGCACCTTAATTCTTGATGAATTCGTTAAAATATACAATATGCCGAAGTGCCCTGCTCAGGTGTCGCTTACAACTTTGGGCCATCAACGGGTAATGAACTGCTCCCGTCTGAACTTAAATATTCTTTCTGCAGATGGTGGAGAAGTCATTCAGGTTTCGAATGCTTACAACGTAGAAACCTTGCCGCATGTGTCCCAATCGTCAACTAGCGCTCTGCGTGAACGTTATGATTATTTAAAGGGCGTTGAATTATTTAACGTTCATGATCAGCCGGTGACAGTGCTGATTGGTTGCAACGTTCCTGAAGCACACTGGGCGTTAGAACAGCGGCTCGGTGGAAGAGGCCGTCCGTTCGCAACGAAGACATTGCTGGGTTGGATATTGCAGGGGCCTGCGTATAAAACGTCTGAGGATATTGACCTTTGTGTTGTCGGTTGTGATCAGGAAGCTGAGTTACCTGACACTGAATTAGCTCAGTCGCATTTTGTGACTGAATTTCCCGACACTAATTCGGATCAGATGGAGACTAAGCCTGGTTCACCTGACACCATATCAGCCAAAACGAATAGTAGGCCTGGTTCACATGACAGTGAATCAGCCGGAGTGGGGGCGACAGATGGTCGGCGTGACTATTCATATGAGTGGCGCAAGACGTTCGGTTGTGTACCCGATAAGCCATTTGTGTTTCGGACACCGGATACACTTATTTCAATTTGCAGATTAGAGTTGTTTAGATGGCGCAAGATGTCGCTATTTGAGGATGAAATACACAAGGCTCGTTCGGCTGGGAATGCGCGCGTGAGCTTCTTGTAAGGAACGGTGGCAGAACCGGAGGACGTGGTGGGCCTTAGTCTGGCAAACTATTTCCCTACAAAAAGCCACATGTGTCCAATGATCGCAATGCGACGTGGCGTGTGTGACTTGCCACTAAATAAAGTCATTTGCTGCACGGAATTCGTTAGGGTATTCTTCGAACAATCGTTGTACAGTTAAGCCCTAGAAAGAATTCGGTCGGAGGTGTAAGGTTCAAAGTAGTTTGAAATTCTTCCTTTCCCTTCAACATTCCTTTTATTTTGAACTTGGTTACAAAACTTGAATTTTGTGAAATAGATTTTGCTTGTGTTTTATTTTCCTACAGTATTTTGATATAAAACCTTTCTTTTTGTAATTATTTTATTGGAAATCTTCTGTTCACATATTTGGTGAAGCTTTTGTTTTAATTCATTGTTGAGGCCATTGTCGGTCATTGTTGTTGAATTTGATTGCCATTTTGGGCACTTGTATTTGGCTTGTATTTTGACACCACTTTTGGGTGTCTTGTCTTTGATAGACATTTTGGACGGCAATTTTGGCAACTCCTTCCATTCTATTTATATCTGAGGTCGTCATTAAACTTGTTTGCATTGATATAATTGATTCTGGAGTATTTTGACTCCACTGTTTGCTGTACGTTCCTATACAGTTGAGGTTTGTATAATTATTGTTGTTGTAATTGTTGCTAATTACACTACCGTATAACATCCGAATTGTGGTTTTGAATTTGTCGAACTAAGAAACGGGTGGAATACGCGTTACTCACGTCACAGACGTTACACTATCAGCTATCAAAAAATTGTCCATCTCTCAGCTTTATCCGTAAAGTCAGACGTTTTTTGCGTTTGGTGTACTATTATAGAAGCTTTATTCCACAATGTGTTATGATTTAACAACCGTTGACTGACTTGTTACGTGGGGAAAAAGTGAATTTAAAATGAATGACGAAGCCATTAAATATTTCGAGCAACTCAAATTGGCACTAAACAAAGTCACTTCACTGACACATCTATCAACGAACCCCAATGCTAGGTTGTCGCTCGCTAAAGTCGCATCACAAGAAGCACTCGGCGCAGTCCTTAAACAAGAAGTAGACATTATCACCAAGCTACTCGCTTTATTTTCTCGTCGTCTTCAACCTGCTTAAAAGTGATACCGTACGTTCGATCTTCAGTTATCGGTTATCTGTTATGCGATACGACATTTCCGACATTTGCTTGAAGGCCGCGACTTCACAGTATGGATCGATCAATAGCCATTAAAGTTTGCTCCATTAGATCGATATTCGCCTCGAGAAATACGTCAGCTGGATTACATCTCACAATTTACTAGCGACATTCGATATCTTTCCGGCTCGTCAAACACAGTTGCGGATAATTTCTTTCGGATTCAGTTAAGTGCTATCAACCTGCCTGGAATCGACCTTGAACATTTAGCAAAATGACCATGTAATAAATCGACACATGAATTCACAATCGGGAAAAACTCGCCGTATTCCGATACCTCATTCCTATTCTTATCTGGTTTGTGACATGTCTACTGGTAAAACCCATCTAATTGTCCTTCCAAATTTGAGACGTACAGTATTCGAGCATTTATATGGCTTATCAAAGCTGATTAACATAAAAACATTCAACTTTGTACCAGGAGTTGCCTCCGATGTCAACAGAGCAAAGTCTAACGTCACACCATCAGTTCACCTGGTATATTTCCACACGATGTGGGGTACTTTCAGTACGTTCACTTTGATCTCGTTGGTCCATCAGCGGTCTCTAAAGGTTGCACCTATATATTGAGCTTCGTCGACCGTTTTTGGCTGCAGCCATTCCAGTTATCAGTGCAGAAACGGTTAGGAAAGCTTTCGTTCATTATTGGATCAGCAATGTTTGTCTACGGAACACTATTATCAATGACAGAGGTTCCCAATTTCAGTCAACGCTTTTTCGGGAACTGATTATACTACTCAGTACGAAGCACATACAGACTATAGCCTACCATCTATCTTGAAATGACTTGGTTGGAAGATTTCACTGGCAACTCAAAGCCGAAATCATGAGTCACGAGAATTCAGAACATTGGTTCCAGTCATTGACCTTGGTGCTTCTTGGCGTTCGTACCACAGTGAAAGAAGACCTGGGCTGCTCATCTGTTGAGATGGTTTAGGGGAGTACTCTCAACCTACCTGGTAAATTCCTGACCTCTTCCGATTCACCATTAGATCTTACAGCTCCACAATATGCCAGTCGCCTTCGCAGCTTCATGAAATCATTACGAGCTATCCCAACTCGCAAACTTGTTCAATCGTTCTACATCCCAGACGACTTGTCTACCTGCGACTTTGTGGTTGTGCGTGATGATCATGAACGTTAACCACATCAACCAGCATCAACTGGCTCGTACAAGGTGCTCAGCAGGAATCCTAAGTATCTCGTTATTGACCGTAATAGATCAAAAGAAACCGACAGTATCGATCGTCTAAAAGTCCCCTACGTAGAACCAACATCGGAACGCCAATACCCGAAAGGTACTCCACAGATGTCAAAGCGAGACGAATACATTTCTTCATCCGCTTCACCAGAATCCAACGTTACCCTTGATTTATCTGATGACCGTTCAATACATACATGTCTCGAACTACCCAACCCTAACAGACAAACGCTTTTCCTCCTAAGTTTGATGATTTCATAACCTAATGCTCTTTTAAGTGATTTTTTCCCGACGCTCTCGGGGGGAATTATATATTATATAGTCAACTCACTCATTAATTACAATATTCTCTTGTCCACGCGCGGTCTTCGTTCTTCTGTGGTTTTCTCGGAGGAAAATTGTATGTGGATATAACTAGAACCCACGCAGTCTCGGGATCCATTCATTCATCACAATCCACTACAGATTCTTTGGTACATGACCCCCCCAGCGACCTGCTTATGGTCATTCAATTTCAAGGCCTGCGTACTAAGCACAAGTCACACATGATTTATGTTGTTAAGGAGTATGAAAAGAATATCTTTTTTACTTTTGTTTCAGAAGTAGAACTGTACTGCTTAAGGGAAACAATCCTCAAGTTGTGATGAAGCATGAACCGCTTATCATTCTTCTGCTTTCGTTTCCGAAGTAAAACTGTGCCGGTGAAGTGAAGGAACACCTCATTTTCAAGGAATCCGGAAACAGTGCTGCGTACCATACGACCTAAATATTTAATATCGCAGTGTCGGCTGCTCGAACAAATACCCTCGAAGGAATTTTGAACGTGTGATTGACTTTATGCCACCTGGCAGCTTATTCACCATTGTCTGTCCACACTGCAAGACAGATTTGCTCCGTTGGTGCACGTCAAAAGACTCAACAAGACACAGTGTTGAACACCATCGATACACCGTGGTATTAAAATCCGGGACCGTGCCTGGAAAACCTACAAAGCTTCTCAGACACAATGGGTCTGGACAAGGTATAAACTACTTAGAAATAAAGCTGTGGGAAGCAAACGTAAGGCAAAACGTGACTTTGAGGCACGACTGACATGTAATATAAGACAGTGCCTAAAGCGTTTCTATAGCTATGCACAATCCAAAGGCAAAACTCGCGATTGCATAGGCAACCTTCAACTGGACAATGGATCTCAACTAGATTCAGATTCTGAAAAGGCTTCGGCATTTCTCGAACATTTTCGAGCTGTTCAGAGGCCTGATCGCCAAACTGATCTCCCGAATATGCCAGTGGACATAAGGTCAAATAGCGTTCCTACTCTCGATGAAATAATTTTCACTGATAATGAGGTTAGGCTTCCGCTTGAAGCGACGAATCCACATAAATTTGCGGGCCCGGATGGTATTCACCTCCAAGTTATTAGGAACCTGGCGCCTGTATTAGCACAACCGGTGGGTCGCTTCTTTATTTTCTATATTTTTTTCAATTTAACTTCGGTTTTTTATATACTTTTCTTCAATCACACCCACCAACATTCCCAAGAAGTCAATATATTTATGAAAGAACTTTCTTTATTTCATAAATTTATTTTTACTGTGACAATTAAATCTTCATGCGCACCATTTCTTTTATAATTTTTTGTCTTTTCTTTTCTTTTTTTCAATCCCTGCTCCAGAATCTATGGGATCCTCTCCATTTGCTTAATTTGATGAAATCTAAATGAATCTTTATTACTGTGTGACATTGCGCGAAAAAAGTAACTTTCTTACCATTGTAAATTTACCATCCTTTATTAAACGGAAAAATATTCAAAAATTCCGCTTGATAAGGTCATTTTTACAATTTATTTATTTTGTACACATTGATAATCTGATCATGTTTTGCATGCCTTGGTTTACCAAGAATATAGTATTATTATTATTATTAACGCATCCTTAAGGTATGGGTATATTCCGAGTGCTTGGAAGCAGGCTGATCTGATTCCTATACATAAAGGTGGCAGTCGATCTTCAGTTTGCAACTACAGACCTGTAAGCCTTACTAGTATCCTTTGCAAAACCCTGGAGAGACTTATTAGGGATGGGATCTGTCGCTTACTTGTCTCTGGTTCGTTGCTAAACTCTGCTCAGCATCGTTTTCTAAAAGGGAAGTCTTGCCTAATGAACCTAATATGTTTTCTTAATGAGGTCACTAAGAGGCTAGATAAAGGCCACCAGGTCGAAGTTCTCTACTTGGACTTCTGTAAAGCCTTTGACTCGGTGAACCACAGGTTGCTTGCAATGAAGATTGGACTAATAGGTATCGATGGCCCTCTACATAACTGGATCACAAACTTCTTGAGCAATCGGTATTTTCGCGTTCGCATAGACAATATGTATTCCGCGAAAGCAGGAGTTGTTAGTGGAGTCCCGCAGGGTTCAGTACTAGGCCCACTACTCTTTCTTATCTTCATCGATGATTTGGCAGCCTCGCTTAAGTGTCCCTGCTATATTTTTGCAGACGATGTCAAGTTTATCGGATCGCTGAACGAACAGGATCTTTTTGAGGATATAGAAAAGGTCATCAAATGGTCTTTCATGTGGGATCAACCAGTCAACTTCTCCAAAAGCTATCTTCTGTCCAAAGCTGCAACGAAGCTGCAGGTTGATGTTCCTGATAACATAATGGAGATAACTTGGGTATCAAAAGTCCGGGACTTAGGTATTGAGGTTTCAGCGGACTTTAAATGGGCTGATCAATGTGCTGCTGTTGCACAACGCGCTAGGAACCAGCTCTTTCGCCTCCGATCAGTTATATCCTGCAGGTCCCCGGAGGTTTTCATCTCATTGTATAAAGCGATAGTGAGACATCATCTCGAGTATTGCGTTCAAGCTTGGTCTCCTTACATGGAAAAGGACATTGCCACGCTTGAAGGTGTTCAGCGCCTAGCTACTCGTATGATTAAAGGGCAATCTGGGAAGTCGTATGAACAACGACTGCTGAGTCCAGAACTCTTTTCGCTCAAAAGAAGGCGACGACGTGAGGATCTGATCGAGACCTTTAAAATCGTTAGAGGCTTTAGTTCTATTGATCCGGCTAATATGTATGCTCTCGCGCCAGTAGTAGTTACTCGAGGCCATTCACTGAAACTGGCAAAGCGACATGTCAGGTCTAATGCACGTAAGCTGTTCTTTAGCGAAAGGGTGGTGAATCATTGGAAATGTATGCCCGAAGAGGTAGTTTGTTCTACTTCAGTAACGTGCTTCAAATATAGACTAGACTCCATCTGGCGCTCTGTGTTTCCCAATTTTTATCCCTCATTTTATAGTTCTTCAATTTGTCGTTGGAACGCACTAATGTCTCTCCTCACCTATTGGGTGAGGTGAGTTTTTCTGTTGCATTCCAGCCAGTCATACCAGAATAATATTCTTCTTCTTCTTCTGAATAGACGGCAGGAGGACTACAGTCCGTGAAAGCCGCTTCACCTCCCGGGTCTCTGCTATCTCAGCGTAGATTCCTCACGAGGAGTTACTGAGCTGAAAGAGTAGGCGAATCGCGCAGGATAGCGGGAAGTTCACCGTCCAATATGCGTTTAAACTGCTCTTCGGTGACTGCCCCAATTGCATCAGCGGAGAGTGCATTCCAAATATTGACCACTCTGGTCGACAGAGTAAACGATGGCTTCAGGTGTTCCGTTCGGCGCTTCTGCAACTTCAGCGAATGACCTCTAGTTCTGGAGTCCGTGGATACCGAAAAGAATTGTTGAAGTTCCGTTCCGTAATATCCAAGCAGGATTCTCCGCGTGACCAGCAAATCATATCGCATTCTTCGATATTCCAGTGGGAAAAGTTTGAGTTCCCGCAATCGGTCGTCATAGGGAATACGAAACATACCCCTATCGCACTTGGTAGCCCTCCTTTGGACTTCCTCCAGACGATCCTTCTCCCCTTTGGTTAACGGAAAGTTCACGGGAAGCCCAAATTCTAATATTGGTCTGACGTGAGAGCTATACAGAACTTGAAAAACTTTGGGATTTATCTCTAAGAAGGATCGTCTCAAAGCCCACCACATGCGGCTGGCAGAACCGACCTTTCTGGCTGTATCCTCCGCAGTTTTGAGGGATGAAGTTACCATCACCCCCAAATCTCGTTCTACATCAACTATCCTGAGACCATGGCCCTCCAAATGGTATGCATGTCGCATGTTGTTGCTCCCGATGTGCATGATAGCAAACTTCTTTTTATTAATCGGGAGCATCCATCTGTCAGTCCAATTCCGAAGTTCAATCAAATCATTTCGCGAGTGGGAAGCGTCAGCGGCAGTCGTGACAGAAGCCCACAATTTCAGATCATCTGCAAATAAGAGACAACCACTGTTCAGAATACCGGGAAGGTCACTCACATAGAGTTTGAACAAGGTTGGCCCCAGAACGGATCCTTGTGGTACACCAGAAGTTGGGATAAAGGATGCAGATCTGGCCCCATTGACTTCAACGAGGCTTCGCCTTCCGATAAGAAAATCCTCAATCCAAGCAAGCAAAGAAGCCTCTATACCAGACCGTCTTAGTTTCCAAATAAGCCTCAGTTCGAAGTGGTGGACGCTTTTTTGGCTTACCACCGGAAGCATTTTGGACGCTCGATTGGCGACTCTGCCACATATCGTCCTGTGCAAACTGAACTGAACTGAACTGAACTTGAATTTGACCTAATTTGTTCACCCGGTACTTTTGATTACAATGGTTTAATATCGATATGACCGACAAAAGTGCTGATCTAAGGATCTGGCAGTCTAAGCGTAAATTGAATCCCAAATAATTATTTTAATTTCAGTTTATGAGTTGCAACTGGAAGCTCCGAAACCACATCTTATACCCTGTCAACGAAAAATTCCGAATCGTCCTCCTCAATATGGTCTGGAATATCATGGTTCAATCACCCGACATGAAACAGAAAATTTGCTTGAAGCAGCTCCAAACGGTGCGTATCTTATTAGACAAAGTCAACGAGGAACCGATGCATATACTTTGGTTATTTGGTAGTTAATGTGTTTCAAATAACTCACTATAATCAGGTTTGATAAAATAGCTAAGAACTACAAGCTTTTCTACGATGCTGAAAAGAAACACCATTACGTTGGAGAAAAGCGATTCGATACCATTGAATGTCTTGTTGCCGATGGGTTGATACATTTCCACATAGAAACTCGTGGAGCAGAAGTTTTGAAAAAAATGACCGAATCCAGTTCTTACGAACACACGCCTTTTTATAAGGTTAGGATTCCAATGAATATTTTCCATGATGACCACATTATTCAAATTTATTTTCACTACGTAACGTTTAGTTCATTTTTTGCGAGCTATGTCTCATCTTTCACGATTCATTGTTGCAAAATCAAACTCTAACTTATGTTGAAATGATTACGTTTCTAGTTTTCCTACCATTGGTTTTTGATTATAAACATTTCGATTCAGCTCATCAATTCACCGAGCATGTGAATGTTGAATGGGAGAGATCACTTAATTATTTAGTAGCAAATTATTCCCTATCCGCGCATCTCTTTTATTTTTATTACAAGGCGCACACCTAAAGCCACACAATGCCGAATGTAATTTCTTTAAACCTAAATTATGTCGTAAAAAAACATGAATAGCTGGAAAATATTCAATGTTTTCGGATTATGGATTGAACTTAGAATAAACGTTGCTACTTACGCCTAGGTTCATCACCGGTGGCGAATGCCAGCTGCTTAACTGCGATGCAACCATGACACGTTGTCTGGATCAGGCTTGTGCTTTCATACATACACACATACATAACCGCGTTAGCAAACCATGATTTTTCGTTAACACTGCTTGACCTAACCAGTTAAGGTTATGTATTTTAACTTGATTTTTGATATCTACCTCATTACCAAATATTTTTCCACGGACAATTGCGTTACCTGTCTGATGGATCCGAGTAATCCAGTGCAAAGAGAGCGATCTTCGAAGATCTGTAGACTTTTTATTTTTTCTTGCTGTCCTCACAATCGAACTGTTTTCCTGTAGACTCTACCTTTGAGCATGAAAGTCAATCCCATCTGACTTCATAGATGACCAAAGTTGTGAAACGCTGCAGATGATTTCGAAACGCGGACCGTGATGTCGTTATTCAGACACGTGTTACTGTTAGCACAGCTAAACTAATGAGTCAAATAGTCTACAGTCACAAGCTCCTTTTTCAGAATTACCGCAGCTTCTGTCCGATCTATATCCTGTAACCGAACTTTGCTCCTGGAAGGTGCGAAGCATGTTCTAATAGAAGGAGGAGTATTAGATAGCCCGTGGAATTGCATTGCTCAACAAACTTCATGTAGTGATGTGATTCTCATGTCAGTCAGGAATGTATATGTATGCATGTGATCACAAGCCTGATCCAGTCAACGTGCCGCACAGTCAAAGACTGCACTCAGGAATATATCAAGTCCTTGATAAAGCAACCGTGTCTCAGTAAACCCTGTTTATTCTCACTAATTTTGCACTCTATATTCACAGTAACACCGTCGTAAGTTTCAAACAAAACTCCATTCTATATTGATACGGGAGTGACGTACACGATAAACTGGATCGCCTTACCTGCTGCATAAATCAGGGTGGGTAAGCGAAAACAAGCTTCTGCTGGTCCTAGTCTTCAAACTGTTTCTAACCCTTTTCCTTCCACTCTTAACATCTCTCCTTTTATCAATCCCAGCCTTAGAAATGACCGCGCTGAACATGCTGGAACATCCTCTATTCGCGAATTCACATATCATTTTTTTGAAATCACGGACCTCTGCTCACACCGGAGCACTGAATGGCAGAACCCTCAAACAGTTTGTCCAGCAAGCTGCACTGGCTCTTACCTTAGATATTTTAAGTGTCGATATTTTCTGTCTATCAGAAAGGCGCTTATATAATCCGTCTGTTATGGGCGATAGGCAGCTATAGGCCATTACTAGTAACCTTTGCAAACTCGGTGCAGCACGTCTTTCAGGTTGGGATCCCCGCGATCGGATATGACAGCTGTTTCCTAGATTGAATGTATGTTCGATTCGAGGTGTAGGCACTTCATCCTATTTCTTTGTGTTTTGCTCTTCTATGGAATCCATTGGGTATCAGGTGCTAATTCTCTAGTACCGTCATTGTTCAAAGATGGCGGTTTCGCTTTGGTTTGCGAACTTCAAGCGCTGTTCACCAACATATTGGCTGAGGAACGTGTTCTGATCCCTTGGAGAGAATCAGTAATCTTTCCAATTTTCAAAAATGGACGGCGCGATTCCTGTGAAAATCATCGGGGTATCAGTCTCATTTCAGTAGCTACTGAAATACTGGCCTCCATTCTGCTTCGCCGATTGAGTACCAAACGGGAAGAGCAAATCCGTGAGGAGCAAACTGAGTTTCGTGCCGGTCGAGGGTGCATAGATCAAATTTTCACACTCCGTCATTTACTGGAGTAACGCCACGCATTTTGCAGACCAATTATTGTGGTATTCCTTGACATCCGAGCGGCATTCGATTCAATCGATCGCGAAAGTCTTTGGAACTGTCTGCCGAGACGTGGAGCGCCCGAGAAGTATGTTTGGATCTTGAAAGCATTGTATTGCCAAACCTCGGGCAGGGTTCGAGCGTACGTACAATTGTCGTCCTCGTTCAATATCTCCAGCGCTGTGCGTCAGGGCTGCCCTATCTCGCAGTTCCATTTTAACTTCGCGATCGACGATGTCCTAAGGAAAGCTGGTCTGGTGGGCGAAGGTGTTGAACTTATGCCGGGTGAGAGAGCTACCGATCCAGAGTATGCGGATGACCGCACTTCTGAGAGATGACCCTCATATAATGCAACAAGCCCTGGACCGCCTGGGACTTGAAGCTTCAAGGTATGGCATGTGCTTTGCGCCTAACAAGTGTAAAACTTACCCAGAATTGGAGCGGCTCTCTTCCAAACCTAACTGTGTGCGGTGTCAATCTTGAATTGGTCGATAATTTTTTGTTTACTTTGCTAGTTATATCTCTGTTGGCGGTTGTGTCGAAAACGAGATCTCACATCATGTTCGCAAAGATGGTACAGCGTTTGCTAAACTTCGCTACTTATGGCGTCGATGCGACGTTTCACTCCATAATAAAGGTCGAGTGTACAACGTAGTGGTGCGTGCTACACTACTTTATGGCTACGAAACCTGGTCTATCCGAGTGGAAGATGTCCATCTTCTTTCTGATTTTGACACAGTTGCCTGCATAGGATTGCTCGCATTCGGTGGCAGCATCGCGTTACAAATATAGATGTCTGCAAGCGGAAGTTAAGACCAGGTGGCCACGAACTGAGAAAAATGCTGATGCTTGCTCGTTTGCCATGTTTGGGACGTTTTAAGAATGCCTCCTCCCCGTTTAGCGTACCGCGCTCTATTCGCAGAGCCCGGTAAAAGCTGGGAGAAACGATCGATTAGCCAGTCCATGACGTGGCGCGTTGAGATGAAGAAACTCACCGTAGCGCTCAGTTGGACGTATTCGTTTGCCTGGGTGGGGTCCAAAAGCTCCACCTAATAGTTGGCCGGAAATCTTACGAGATATAACTGCAAACCGAAGTCAGTGGCGGCAGCATATTTTATTGTGTGTCTTATTTTTTTATCCGGTATTATTTTATAAAATGACAAAAACAAAACAAAAAATAACAAAATCGCATGCAGTGAAACTACAAAAACAAGCTGCTTTTTGCGCATTTGATATTGCATATTCCGCTTGCCTGCTTTCTCTTTTTCACGCGCTTGCTTATCTGCTTTTCCTACTTCATATTGCTTGGCACTTTGTCTGGCTCGAGACTTGTGCTTCATGATGATGATGGTGATGAAATCCGTAGCTGTTTAATTCTCACCCTTCCCCATCTTTTAGGATTTTAATTTTTGCATGATTGTATGACAGTTACGCATTCGGCCCGTGCTACCAGTGTTATGCACGGACGTGCAATCATGCAGTACTTTTGTGCTGTGTGGCTAAAACCGTGCTAAATTGATTGGCCACCGGTAGTGAGCTGTATGCTGAAACACGCTGGAGTCTCACTACCATTTCTATTTTCTATCTCGTATCTGTCTAGGCATGGACAACCTGACAGTATCTTAGCCCACGTGCAGTCTCATTGTACGGCACTTTGCCTGGTTCAGGCTTGTGGTTTCATGCATACATACCGGTGTAATGCTGTCTCCGATGATAATTATGACTTAAATACTCGCAGTGATCAGCTAAGCAACTTCGTAAATTTATTTCTTGTGCAATAATTGCGTTAGCACTTTTGTAATAAAATTTTCAAACCCGTTTTTTTCCATTTCACTTTATATCGTCAGATGCGATATCATACGTTCAACATGAGTAAGCTTTGTTCGCTGTCCGGATCAAGTGAAAGTGATACCCGCACACCTAATGCCATGCGTACTCCCAGCAAACCCTCAACAACTGACTTCGATAGTCTCATTCACAATCGAAACGTGAATTCCACTGAATGTGAACAACCGGAGCACACACTTGATTCCAAACTCTCCACGATTCATTCATCGACAATCAGTCCCCGCAAACCTTTACAATCGATTTTTGATTTCGATAAAAGCATTCGGTATTATCGGGAGTTTCCTCCCTCGGTTTGGGGGCACGGACAACCTTCATCCAACCATGGTGTAGCTGAGGATAAATCTGCCGCTGTAAACGAAGTACCTCCTTCTCCACCTCCAAGAACGGCATCAACTTCCCAGACCCGTTTCACCAGTTCTGATAATGCAAATGAATCGCACTTAGATTCGAACAAACTGAATAACTCTACCCTTTATACATTGGAAAATGATCGATTTACAATATTTAATCCTACGGTGAGTATTATTTTTTGTTTCGAATATCATAATGTAATAGTTTCACATTCCGATAAGCCTAAACCAGAGCTGAATAGGTAGCCACTAAATTGCAGCGAAGTACCCGAATCGCACTGAGACTTGCTACGTTGAGGACACCGGAGGTTTTTCGCAAGTCATTTTTAATAAATATAAAATCCAGCTCTTCTGCTCATTACACACCCAATGCAATTGTCATCCAAGTTGATGGTTATCCCGAATTTTAGTTCGGTAATAACGGAACCCGTTTAACAGCTGCAAATTTCCACGCAGGTTCGGCGGTTGGTTTCAGGTATTTTCGACTCTACAAATTACAAGTACTGACGCTACATTGTTTTTATTTTAAAAATTCAATTTCCCCACGTTTTATGGTAAGCTCAGAGTGATATATTTTGCGTTTCCTCCTTCCATAAATGAACTCTCCCTTTATTTCATAATTCATTGCTTCCAATCTATGCCTAGGCACTTCATCCCAGTATGTGTTTTATTGTTGTAAACGTTTATAGAATTTTAATTTTACTTCTATCTGCCTCTACAATCATGCTGGATACTGGTTGATAGTGTCCTCGATCACTGATGCTAATAACCATAATTTTTAATTTTGATATTTTGGTAAACCATACACCGTCCACTATTAAATGCGCCTTTTTTCACCTCCGCTTTATCCTATCTGCGTATCGATCCACTTATTTTTAGGATACTAATCTACACCCCATGGATGATTCCTATCGACCCTTAAGCCCAAACGGCATCAGATCATGATGCCTTAGTACCATCATTGTTTAAGGATGGCGGTTTCGCCATAATTTTGTTACTTCAAGAGTTGTTTGCTATCATTTCAACTTCGTGATCACCGATATCCGAGGAAATGTTTCAGCTGGTGTGGGGGTCACGGAAGTGTAACTACTGCTATGTGTCACTCCATACTAAATGTCGGGTGTACAACGCAGTGATAAGTGCTACGCTTCTCTACGGTTACGAAACCGAATCTATTCTAGCCGAAGATGCCTATCGGCTTTTTTGTCACCAATATTCTGCGTTAGCAGCATCGCGTTGCTAATATAAATGTCTGAAAACATGAGATCATTCGTTTGTCTAGGCGTAACCCGAAAGATGTGCCGAAGTGTTCGTTGGAAACCTTATGCGACATGATTGCAAATTTCAGTGACATCAACAGATTTTATCTATTTTTATATAATATTGTTGTTTCTTATAAAATGACGAAAATCCAAAACTATATGCAGTGAAACTACAAAAGCGAGCTACTTGTGATGCTTATTTTCATATTTCACTTGGTCGCTTTTACGTGTTTGCTTATCTGTTTTCCCCGCTTTACGTTGCGTGGCACTTCCTTTGGTTTCTTTTAACTGGCGTTTAATTTTATTTCGAATTGTTGATACCTTTCACTTTTGTACCGCAATTTACAACAATGCTTCTACTGAACAGTTCACGCAAATCAACTCAATCACGACCCTCACCACAAGGCCGGACTCGACTAATTTATCGGGGACTGTTCGACTTAGAAAATCGTCGGTTCCAGATTCTCCAATCAAAGATTCCTCAACTGAATCTCCTGTTCCATCTCACCGAAGCTTGCATGACGAGGTTGATAGTCCTCGAAGCGACAGTCCAGCTGCTTGCTCGACACGCTCGGCCTCAATAGCTTCGTCACTCTGGGGACAATCCCATCCCTCTTCGCATCCCATAAACGGTTTCATCGATAAACAGAAACAATCCGCTTCCAACGGACCCAACAATCATGGGGTACTGGAACTACTAGAACGCTACCAACTTCCAAAGGTTTGTTCGGCAGCAGACCAAGTTTCATCCGTCGAATTGGTTCGCAAAAAGCACGAGTTCAAAGTACACACGTACCGGGGTCCACACTGGTGCGATTTTTGTACCCACTTCATCTGGGGCCTAGTCGCCCAAGGAGTCCGTTGTGCGGATTGTGGTTTCCAGGTACGCGCTTGCTTTAAATCCTTTCTACCAATTAGTACTCTGTATATATATCTGGGCAAGCAGACACTATCTTAGTCCGCGTACAGTCAATCAGTGTGCGGCACTTTGCCTGAATCAGGCTTCTGATTTCGTACATTACAACCTGCTTCCCAGTTCTGAATTCATTATCCGTGGTGACGATCTCCTATGTAGTTTGATTCAATAATTTTGAATTCTCAATCAAGGTTCGAAGGAATCACTAATTGAAGTACCCATATGAAATCCTTATCTTCCTTTTCGCCCCTATTCTGCTGACATGTTTTTACTTCTGGACTCGTGTTGCACTTCAAGGCCGCTTTTAACAAACGCTACTGTTCGAATCGAATTCTCAGTAAACATTCAACGTACAATAGAAAGAGCGGTGGCCAATCATGCAATCTATTAAAACAAAAGAATTGATGTTTTAAAACCTTCGCGAAAAAGCGATAGTGCTTTCCAAGAAAGCAAGAATAATGAACATGCACTCCTAAACGTTGCTGCTAAAAACTCGAGACCACTTGATATGACTAACGTTTTTCGGTCGACATTCGATTTCCTAATTAAAAGATTGAATAGAAAGGCTCTGTAAACCGTATATCACCTGCGCAGTACCCCTTACGGAACTTGAAATAATTAACACGCTATAAGTTAGGAGAAAATCGGGTTGCAAGCGATGTGAACTTTAATTGCCGTCAGGAAACGCCATTTCCATTGACTAACCGCTAACGCCACTCGATACTGAACTTTTCATTACGTAATCAATAAACCAAGATATTTACTTAGTGCACATGTGCGCATGAGAATGTATGTATGTTGAAAATCACAAACCTAGATCCAGCTAAGTGCTCATAGACTGCACGTGGGCTGAGATACTCTCAGGTTGCACAGCTTAGACGCATCCAAGAAAAGGGAATTGACAGTGAGACTCCATCGCGTTTCCGCATGCGGCCGGTGGCAAATCTGTTTAACACGGTGTTACCCACACACCACAGAAGTATTACAATGGGAACGCGCATAATGACTTTGAAAACACGCTATCGCGTCGTCTGATCAAGTAACTAACGATTAAACGCACATGACTGTTGCCATCATTTCGCACCATGCTATGTTGATGTCCAAAAGTGTTCTCATTGATAAATATGGCCAGTTTTCTTAAACTTATAACGGGTCGAATTATTCTCAACGAACACCTTCACTTGCCGAATTCCGAATATCGATCCGGATATAAATGTAGCGTTGCAGTCAAGTCACACGTATCGGATATTCGAATAACCTTCCCAGATTTACGTGAACATAAGCTCGTATCATTACAGCTTAAGTCTAGTGGGCTTAATTAAAACTAATGTGAGCATGTGTTATCCATTTGTGTTTATCTCTACGCCCGAATTGGTCTATCTTTTGGCGGATGTGCAATCCTGCAGTACTTCTGTGCTGTGCGGCTAACACCGTGCTTAATTGATTGGTCACTAGTAGTGAGCTGTTGCTGAAACAAGCTGGAGTCTCACTATCATCTTTATTCTCGATTTCTCAGATCTGTCTAGGCTTGGGCAACCTGACAGTAATATCGCCCACGTGCAGTCTCTGACTGTGCGGCACTTTGCCTGGATCAGACTTGTGCTTTCATACCATACCATACCATCTTTTGGAAAGGGATCTGTATCCCAAGGGTTAACTCATCTCGTTGAAAGGTGACTGACCTGATGTTTATCATCTACACAATCAACACCGAAAACTTGATGACCAAATTGAAACTGAAGAAACTATTGACTCAACTTGTGCAAACAAACAATGTACCACTGAACAAATCAGAAGAGGTCTGAAAACGAAGCAACAATCGTTTCCAGCAATACGTGATTTACAATCCACATGGAGATGGTCACTAATTTAATCGGGACCCAATGCTGGGGACATCACTTGTACACTATCCCCAAGAAACTTCATGGCGATGTCTCAATCCGAGACATCAATGAAGCCGGCTAATCCACCCGTAAAGCCAGCCGCACAAAAGCAAAAAAAAGAACCCAATGCCAGAAGATGAGTGTCAAGTGAGACCATTCTGAAAGCTAGATTGGAACTTAATCGAAAAATGCACACGGTCTTGCCTGCAGCCAGGAATCCACCATTGCGGAACTAGCTTTTATGACTTCATGCGAAAAATCGGTGACACAAACCATAGGTCAGCTACGTGTATGCCAGTAGTTGGTCATTTATTTTCCACGCCACGTCCATTCTCTTCCCGGTCAAATTAGAAACTGCTTTTACCTGTTCAAGTCATCTTTCATCAGCCAATTTTTATTGCAAATATCTTATTATGCATCTTATAAAACAAGTCGGTGCTCCCAATTCCACATTTACGGTCACTTTTAACCAACTCGCTATCGGATAAAGCAATAAATGATGTCTGTTAACCTGTTTAACTCTATAGAAGGATCTTTCATCCATCTTCTCACTGCCTATAAGCAATCAGATGCCAGAGAGAATCAAATATACCCATCTTTTCACAATTTCACTTGTGTCGTCACATCGCGTCGAACGTGCATTTTTAGACACACATTTCTTTAGCTTTTGCCGCAATGTCCTGTTTTTGCTGACCATTTCACCGTCTAGCTTTACGCGTCACATTTGTGCTGATGACTGATGTGTTGCACTCTGTCTGACACACATCATTCACCTGGTTTTCGCCGAGTAAAAGACGCTCGTGTCTGACTGTAGTTTTGTTCAGCTGTTGATCATCTGGTGACATACGCCAATGCAATGTGCAATCCGAATGGATCAATAATTGTCGCACTTTGGTAACAACGCGCGCGGTTATTTTCCGTGAATGATGGTTGCTGCCAAATTCGCTCCGATTATCCACTTTGGTCATGGGAAACTGAAATGATACTACTACTAACGGTATCAGTTTCTGATTATGAAAAATCAATGCTGGTACTAGCTGTCCGATTCTCATGAGTTTATCGTGCACGTAGCAATCATGAGTACTCGATAAATCAACGAAACCTTTCGCGGAGTCTATCGAATTCCCTGGAGCGCAATCCACACTGATGGAAAGCTTTACTGCTCGTTTCAGACGCCACTTCGTTAATAGCCATTCCGTTAGGATAAAGATGAATCCGGTCTACCCCTTAGCCCTTTTGAAAGATATCGTGTGATTGAGCTTGTTGCATTGGTGGTTCAAACGGTATGTGCTAATTTACTGCAACAAACACACAAATGAGAACACGGGGTCTGGTCCAAAGTTGTATTGATACACATGATATCGGAAGGGATGGATGTAGTTATTACTAACTGACAATGAAGAGGCCACAGTCCAATGCGATAAGATCTGTAATAGAGAGGGAGATGATAAAGAAAAGTCTTTTGAGGTTGACCCTCCGCACACCTCCCCTGGGAAGTTCTTATCGATATGACCATTGACTTGGATCCAGCGGCATTTGTTTGACCTTCTTTCTGACACAACCAGTCCATCTACCTGGCGTACAATTGTCAATGGTACGTGATTGTTTAGGACGTACAGGTGTCTTGAATTCTGGATGGAGATCGACCGTGTTCAGCTAGATGTCAAGAGGTAGCTTATAATCTTGATTGTTGGTTTCTGAAACCGAGGATGGGCGCTGTTGGTTTGCGTGCAGAAGCCAGATGGCGGATTGAATGTTAACCTCGTCGATGGCTTGTCCTACACGGCGTAGGATGCGTTCTAAATTCCACGTTTCCGCACCAGTTCGATAATCTTTGACAAACACATATTGACCCCGAAGAAGTTACGAGCGATGGCGCCATGGTGACGGTTGAGTGACGCAGGGCGACGGACGAATAATGTTTATTAGTTGATGATGGCCTCTGTTGGTGAGTTACCGTTAGGCACATTTGGATTGGGAGTGGGTTTGTAGTTCAGCAGGAAGGACTGAATGATTTCTGTCGTAGTGCATTCTCCTTTGAGTTTTAGAAGCGCTGTTTTGGGTGTATATACAATACGCTCTACTTGACCGTTCGACTGAGGAGCGAATGGTGGTGAACCCACTTTCATTTTCGGAGATGATGATGTCTGGGAAACCAAAACGACTAAAGACGTCCGTGAGAAATATTTCTGGTCGCTTACTATAATCATCTACCCGAAGCAAGAAGAGTTTATTGTTTATGTGCCCCGCAAAATCTGCATGCACCCTGAACTATGTAGTTTCAACAGTAGGTCTTGGATATAATGCACTTTTGCGAAGTGATTTCGCAGCTAGTTGGCATTTTGAACATGTACGTACAAGTTCTTCTAACTGCTAATCCATTCCGGGCCAATAGACATAACTGCGATCCATTGATTTTATGCGGCTGATGCCGGGATGTCCAGCATGAATTTGCTCGAGGACGTCCTTTTGTTAGGCAATTACACGTTCTGCAAACAAAATGCTCCCATCAATCTCTGACAGGGAATAACGACGTTGCAAAAATGTTTTTAGTTGTGTGTCACATGTTGGTGGCCTTCGTGTTCGATCGTAGTGATGACTGGCTGAAGCACTGGATCTCGAGCCGTGGCATCGTGAACCATGGAAGACTTTATCGGTAGTCCACGAATCGTATTAGTAAGAACAGTGTGTATATACTTGTCGACACCTATAGACGCGATAACAGCATCTTCCCGGTTTTGATGCTGATAATCGATGAGTCGATAATGCGTCGGCTTGTCCGATGGCGTCGGTTGATCGAAATTTGATGGTAAAATCATAACCATAGTTGCCCACCGCTGGAGGCGGTATGCAGTATAAACTAGAATTCCCGTTATTTGAGCCGAAAATGCTCACGAGAGGTTTGTGGTCAGTGATGAGCGTGAACTGACGCATGTCAAGCATTTTATGGAAATTATTGATGGCGGAAACGATGGCAAGAGCATCTTTTTCGATCTGACCGTAATTGCGCTCAGCAATTGATAGAGATCTGGCTGCATGAGCTATTGGTTTCTCATTACCATATGTGAAAACGTGATAAATAACTGCCCCAATTCCGTAATTAGATGCGTCTGACACAACCGTATTGTTCATATTCGAGTCATAATGAGTTAATAATAAGTCTGAACTGAGAACTGTCTCTTCCTGTTTAAGGGACGATTGACATTCAGGTGACCGGGTGAATAAAACATTACTTCATCCCTCGAATATCTCAATAAAAGCCGAATATGCAACTTGCGCGAACTTTCCTCTCTTTGAGGTTGATCACAGACCTGAGCTTAATATCTCAACGCCGTGAAAAATATGATCAACGTGGACAGCGTTTCTATATTTTACCTTCCATCGTTTATTTTTTAGTCTGTACAGGTGGCTTGATCCATTGTCCAGTGACGATGTTCTCGAAATTTGCGAGCTTCATTTGCTGTCCAATCGTCACCAAAAGTAGAAAGTCAACATCACAGGCGTCTAAGAGAGCATTACGTTGATGTAGTATGAGGATATTTAAATGCATCAGGATAAGGTTGATTAGAGTATATTTGCCGCCCGTGGCTCCGAATTGCGTTTTGTAAGGTTGGCTATACTCTATCTTGGCTTATACAAAAGCCCGGACATAAACCGGTTGAGGTTGGAGCGACTCGTCTCCCTTTATTTTACTTTTGCGCGACTATCTCCTCCTGGAGGATGAGTTGGCTTCGTTGACGTCACGGATTGCAGCCACCCACGCTCGGCGGTTAGAAGCGAAATCCGCGTAGATTTGAAGCCAGGTCCGGTCCCACGTGCGCCATCCGTGAACTGATCGTAGACCAAGTAGCTCCACATCCGATCTCACGGTGGCGAGCCAAGTCTTCACTTGTCCTCCGCGACGACAACGCCATTCTGCCCAGGGTGTCGGCGATAGTGTCACCCTGGTTAGTCCAGCGTCCGATCGTCTCAGGATGTGGCCAAGCCATCTCAGTCGGTGTTGTCGCAATATCGAACTCATGCGAGGGATATCAAAACAACGGTCGCGAACCTTGTCATTCGTTACTCGCTCATCCCATCAAACATTGAGGATGCGTCGGAGACACCAGTGGTCGAAAACCTCTAGTTTTCGCATATCCTCCACCCGCACAGGCCACGTCTCGCATCCATAAGTTATAACGGCGAATCGCCGCTCTGTAAACGCGCGACTTTGTACGTCGACTGATTTCTCTACGGCTAAATAGAACCCAACGCAGTCGCGAAAACGCCGTGCGCGCAGCTTGTACACGGGTCGGTATCTCATCCCTGGCTTGGCCTGACGGTAGCACAGACGAACCAAGGTAACGAAAAGCGTTCACCATCTCCAAGTTCTCGCCATCAATCATGCGAGGCAGATGAGGTCCAGCGGCGGTTGTAAAATACTTCGTTTTGCGCGTGTTGATTCGTAGCCCCAGCATAGAAGCAAATGAGCTGAGGCGTTCCAGGGTCGTCTGAAGCGTTCCAGGATCGTCTCCGAAAAGATTACGATGTCGTCGGCATACTCCAAATCGGCAATCGAGACGCTCGTGTCCCTAGTTGGTGTCCGTGCGATCGAGCTTGGGAGTGGCTAATCATCCTCCGAGATTTGGCCTAGAATCTTGTTCTGACGAGGTTTTGTTCTCGGCATCTTCCTGGGGTGTGATTGATTGTTTTTCATGTGGCGATTAGAGCTTGTCATAATGTATGGTAGTGAATTCCAAAAGGAAACTGTCACTCTTCTCGTTTAGTTGCAGCTATCCTACTTTTTATTTTAGAAACCATTTGTTGCGTTTGTCATCCATATTCCTAGTATTGATGAATATAAATCCTCCCTGGTCGTCATTCGAAAGTGCCATGTCTTGGAAATGACTATCTTTCGGGTATGCGATAAGAACCATCGTTTTTTGTTCCACGAGACTCGACTGAACGTTTGTCTTTGGACATTGGTGTGTCATTGTGTTGGCTTGATTCGCTTTGAATATCCTTAATTTTGTCGCAAAACGTCAAATCTCTTAAACCTTTGTTTGAATAAATGCACACGATTACTCATTCTCGCTCTTCTGAGTGTTTATTCAAGATGTTGGTCGAATGGAATGTTCTAAACACAGGGATTCTCTCTGGGCTCTTTCTGTTGCGGATATCTCTGATTTTGAACGCGATAGCTTTACTTATCGCGATTGTTTATTTTATTTATTTTATCCAAAACGTTATGTGTTTTCTACATTAAGTGCATCTCTGTGTTTCATGACATACCGATAAGTTTCGTGGTGTTGTTTTCTCACCCATTCCAGGCACATAAGCGCTGTGTCGATCGAGTCCCAGACGACTGTTTGCCCGATATCAAACAAATGAAACGCGTTTTCGGAGTGGATCTGACCAATCTAACCATTGCTGAAAGAAAGTGAGTTTGTTCCAGATGCTCGTGAGTCCCGCTCATTTGCTACCGTCGCAAATGTGTAGGGTGCTTGTTTGCTTTCATGAACTGCATTCAGTGCCTCTAGTATTCGCTTAATCGTTTTCCTGTAAACGTAAAAGGTACTTTGTGGTAGTTCTAATGTTCACTTTGACCGGTGGCTCTTCTGATGTTATTCATTCGCCTGAATATTCAGAATGCATCTCCGTCCGCATGCCGCACACCTACATTCTGCCTGTTTGACACTGCACCTCATCCCAGCGTGTCTGTGTCCTCTGTAGCAGGGTTTCCCTGTCAGGGGTATCTATTTTTCTGCGTATTCTGTATTCCGAGTGGTGTTGGGGACGCCGCTTTGTACCCGAATTCCCAAGAATCTTCATTGAAGCCGACTCATCCTCCAGTAGGAGATAGTTGCACAAAAGTAAAAAAAGTGTTCTGTGTTCGTATAGTGATCATTTCTTTTGTATCTTTCTATAAAATGTGTGAGAGCATATTAAAATATTGCAGGGGTGCTGGTCATTAAAAAATATGGAACCATTGTTTTATAGGTTCTTTTTCTGTTGGTGGTTCAGACGGTATGTGCGAATTTACTGCAACAAACACACAAATGAGAACACGGGATCTGGTGCAAAGTTGTATTGATACACATGATATCGGAAGGGATGGATGTAGTTATTAATAACTGACAATGAAGAGTCCACAGTCCAATGCGATAAGAGCTGTAATAGAGAGGGAGATGATAAAGAAAAGTCTTTTGGACTTGACCCTCCGCACACCTCGCCTGGGAAGTTCTTATCGATATGACCATTGACTTGGATCCAGCTGCATTGGTTTGACCTTCTTTCTGACACAACCAGTCCATCTACCTGGCGTACAATTGTCAATGGTACGTGATTGTTTAGGACGTACAGGTGTCGAGTTCTGGATGAGTTCTAGATAGGAGAATGAATGAATAAAGGGTTGTAAAGAAAAGTCTTTTGGAGGTGACGCTCCTAACTGGCTCGGTAGCTTTTTAGGTTCAACGCTTTCCTATCTTTTTAGTTTTGTTTATAACTTGTCATGGTTTTACGGTAGTTAAGCACTTGACACTTGCTACCGGTGCAATGCTGTCCCTCATGATAAGAGAGTAGATGTTATCATTTCATGTTTGCGTTGCGGGTCCAGAACAAAAACGTGTAGAACAGATATTGAAAGGCTTTCGGCATTGGCCCTGTAGGATGAAAGCAACAAGCTTCTAACAGCTTCCTGTGGATAACGAAACGTGGTGTCAGCATTAAGTTGAAAAACGGTGGCGCACGTAATCTCACCCAACCGTCGGATTCAATCAAATGCGATTATTTTATATCTTGTCCAGGAGCGTTGTGCCTGAAAGGATTTGTCAGTTTACGAGACACGGTCCCGGATTCTAATCACCCGTCTCATCGCAGGTGTCCATCACTGTGTCCCACAATCAGATGTATTTGAAGACTGTGGGGTATTGGAGTCCGGGTTTTTTATCAGCTAGATGAGCTGCTTTCCTTTTACCGAACGCAAACTGGTGATTGGTGTTCTCTCAGAGGCTCATTTTCCTTTTCTCTTGGTATCCATCTATGAGTAAATTCGTACTGAGAGAGTGTGTATGCTCCTGTTCTTTCTTTATTGATGTCTGAATAGACTGTAAATTGCCTTTACAAACTAAATAGCTGTATACAATGCGTGCTTTTTGGAATCTACAGAATGACGCTGGAAAATTGAATGTTATTCGCCCGAGGTGTTTTCTGATGATAGTTGGAGAAGTTGAAAACTGCGTATAGTTGCTAAACTCCTCATTTGCAGGCATTTCCACCGCACACACCCTACGACCGGTTTCATGCTGGTTGCACTCATCAGGTAGGGGTAGCAAGATCAGGGTCCGCATGCGTATAGTTGCTCTTTTAAACTGCGTTCAATCCGCTTCGAACGTTGGCTGCAACACGTGTTCTAAATGAGCAGCACACACTCGCAATCGAAACACGTTCTTTCATATTTAACCTCACAATTTAGCTCGTGCGTCATAGCGTGCAATCGGTCATTCTAGAGATGATGCCTGGCGTATCAATGTCGTGCTCTATCAGAGCGACCCCTTTTGTTGATTGGTAAACGGAGGTCACACAGGAAACCGTGCTGCTCGACCACTTTTTTACTTCGCTTTTTGGAAATGGTTGCTGCTTTATGAATGAATAGAGTTACGACTCGGTGTGTACAATGCGAAACCATTAGATGTACGCACTTGAGGCTGAAAACGGATGGCTTAAACGTAAAAAACCCGCCTTTTTCAGCATCGAAATTCCCCGGTAATATCGAGGGTCACTGTTGATAAACCACCCTTTATTTTGATGGTTAACCGGTGACATTTGAATGTTCATTTTTACGGAACCTGTTATCGATCAGCACTAGTCGTTGACTGTGCATTGTTAAATAACTTCTGCTGTTCAAAATGAAAAATGATGCGAATAAAATGACCGATAGAAACAGCACCAAACAACTTATTGTTCGGTATTTAAAATATGGTGTGTTTATTGCATACTTTGGATTTGATTACGGGTTGTAAATTGGCTAAGTTGTTTAATTCGTAGCGATGTTTGTGTGTTCTCCAAATATCTGTTGAGTTTGGCCAAAACGGTAACTATAAATGAAGTTTCCTAAATTTGATCCACCGAATCAATGAAAACAGCACGAAACCGGTCGTTGCGCGTGAAAGGTCGCAAAACAATTGAAACGATCACACCCTTCTTTTAAAATTCGAAATGTCTATAACATTTATCCGATTTCGCATTATATGCATGTATGTATGACATTACAATCCTGGTCCAGGCAAACTGCTGCATAGTCAGAGACTACACATGGGCTAAGATACTGGCAGGTTGCCCAGGACCAGACAGATATGATGTATGAGACTATAGTGTGATTTCACATGCAGCTCCTTACCGGTGACAAATCAATTTAGCACGGTGTGGCTGCACAGCACAGAAGTACTGCACAATTGCGCATCGGCGCTTAATAACCCCAGTTTGTCGATAAACCAACCATTCATTGTGATATTACAACCTATTTTCTCCCGATCATGTATTTTTTGTACCGTTCGTTATTGATCGCATGCATAACACCCGAATATCTTAGGGTTGTTGTTTTGGTGTATTGTTTTAGGTAATCAGCAATGATTGTCTCTGAAATTCTGACACCGTTCCAATTCTAACCCTCCTCTTGCCATGTTTTCTCACACCAATATCGCGTCGCATCCATTCATTTTCACCTTTTATCTACGCTCGATGATTGAATCACCGAAACTATTTATCGATCGTGAAACGTCGATGAGAAGAACCGTCGCTGGGATTCTAATTTGAGTTACTACAAGGACATTTAAGACCCATTCAATGTCCCGCGCACGTGCCTTAGAGCTAACCATTCGGCTATGCAGCTCGCTAATGCATGACCACGTGATGTTATAACGCCCCCTCATCCATAAATTATACGTATTAGTTGTGGTCGCTTAGCAACCCTAGATGCTGTCCAATAGAATTATAGCTTCCCCTAATTCGTTAATCGTTTTCTACTTACACATACTTTAGCCACCATTTTACAGTCTAGGCCTGGGCAGCTTGACAGTATCTTAAACCACGTGCATTCTCTGACTGTGCGGCACTTTGTCTGGATCAGGTTTCTGCTTTTATACCATATTCAAAATTGTCTCTTAAAAGATTTTATTCCGTCTCATTTAAACGGAGTTTCCAAACTTCACTATAGTTGTGTCTTACTTCGCCAACGGGATGGTGATGTGATGGTCACTTCACTAGCTCCAACACTAAGCCATCGTCTACTCTGGAAACCAGGTTAAGGGACTCATCTGGGATTCACTAGATTCTGCTCTATTCTTGTATGTGGGCCCAAGTCGCTTTGTCATGTGATGCGAAACACATTTCGCGTTTTATGCAATGAAACCGTGAAAAGGAACTCTTGTCATGTACGGTTGGTCTAATCAACTTGGCTAACTCACACAGACACGATAAACCTGTGCATGCAGTAACTCGTGGAGCTTGCGTGAGATTTTCGAATTTGCAGTCCTTTATATCACACAACAGCTTCGTACTGTTTGCACTACTCCAACGGAGACGTTGATATTCAAATTCGCATTGCTGTAAACGGTAGAGAAACAGCAGACATAGCCTAAACTTTGAGTTTGTTGTTGTTCGTCTCCTTCGGTCGATATCGATCATGGATGTATCTCACAATCCCATGGATTTTCATGTTCCACGGCTTTTCGAATGACTAAACAGTCCGATTCGGGAGGAACAATCTCTCCCGCAGCGATAGACAATACTCTGTCAATCGGCGTCAGTTGTATCTGCTTCTTCCCGGCTTGCAGACGACGCTTTGCACAGTGTCTCCAATGTGAGCGGTCAAGAGCAGGTTCTTCCCAACTCGCTGAGTCAATGCCAAGAGCTTTCATAGCTCTTGAGCAAACGTATTTGTACCGCAAGTGCGATCTGCCCATTGGTCGACTTCTTAATTGCAACTCACCATAGAGTAGATCTTTCGGAATACGACTATTTTCCATTCTGTGTGACGTAGATGTCGTAGTAGGGTGAACATGCTCTGTAGACTAGCATTTGAAATCACTTCAGACTTTGACGTGAATGTCAAATAAAACCATCGTTGTTAAATCACATGAAATCACCGGGAATATATGGATGTGGGGAAACGTGATTGTGAACAAGACAACAATTATGTTTGAACATGTCCCATGTCCCTCGAACTCTCACATTATTCAGGTTATTCTTTTTAAGTAAATATTTGTTTGTTCTATTGATTGCCAAAATGAGGGAATAACTTTTCGCGGCAATGACACGACGACGGCAGAATTCTTGTTTTTTTATTGTTAATTGGTTCTTTTTAATCACATTTTGTAATTCGCGATTCACACTGCAACTCTTGCAAACGCTGCTAGATTAACCAATCATCCGTTTAATGAAATGATGCCAAGCTGTCTTATCCATTCTACTACATGTTATTTTTTCGGCTAGTTTAAAGCTGTCCCACAACACTGTTCGTCATTGCAAACGAAGCCTTGGTACTATCATCGGCCTCACATTTTTTATTCTAAGCGATTTTTGGACAAACATGTGGTCGTTCTACTGTCTTGTCTTTGTTCAATCGGTTATGGCTCTCTGCTATGTCACTTCGATTACATTTGTGTTTTAAGCTATATTCAAGTAAAGGATGGAGCTCGCCGGTTTCTCTCCTTAGATTGAAAAAGGTTAATCCTCTGGTCACTTATACTAACAGAGTGGATACACACTGTCAGGAAAATCGACTACTGATCCTGGCTATTCCCACGAGACGTGACACAGCGTAGGCGTACTATAGGCTGTTTAGCGGTAAGGTCAAATAAGTGGTGGTGGGTTGACCGCTACTTAATCATGTTCCCTGTCCTGACTATCACCCTTGGTCTGACGAAGCTCCTGTGTCAAAAGTGAAACGTTACCCAAAACTGCTCTAACCGATTGCACTCAAATTTCTTTGCATTATGAATACACGATCGGTTCCAAATATATTCCAATCGATTACTAACGGAGTCTGCTTTGTAACTATTTTTCTGCCATGTCATGTTCTTAGACAGTTCAAATACAACTAATCCCCTTCTCCTTGATACTTTTTGTTTGTACGGAAAATAATAGTAGTTGAAATTAATAGGTGTTTTCGAATTCATATCAGGCTGCTGAGAATTACCAGTATAACAAGAGTAGGTAGATAGTTTGGTTTTTTATTTTGCTTGAGGATCTTTTAGACACGAGCTAAGGGATGCGAGGAGTATAAAACGTGTACATCCTCACCGGGAACACCTCCATGCTAAGACAGGTTGATGGAAGTGCATGATTCTTATCATGTTTCGGCAAACGAACCAACCGACATTGGCCATGCTCACGTAGAATTTGCGAATTAATACGGGTTGAATCGTTAAGAGTTGCGCAAGAATGCTGTCCATTTTAATACACATTATATGGTGAAACTTCACAAATCAATTGGTCTCATTCACCGGTTTTGGTTTTCGTGTAAGATCTCACGGCTAGTCTTCAAGTTGATTTCTATATCCTACTGCTTCGTTTCCGTAATGTTACTTGGCTGGATGTCGTATCCCAGAAGCTGGCTGTCAAAGATCCTTTTGTAACTTTGGCACCATTTACCGGGATGCGTGGACACTTTCCCAAGCCCCGTATGGTCATGTTTTCGATTGGGAACATAATCCCGGTACATGGTGTCTGCGTGAGTCGGATATCACGACATGCTTTTCGGACAGATGATTGTTTTTCGAATCTGTTCAGTCTGGTAATAGGAATCACAAAAACAGCTGTTTCGTGCTCGTGCATTCTTTGCAACAGAATCATCCGCAGATTTCACACACTATGTCCGAGACCGGTGACCGGGGTGCTAGTCCAAATGTCGTTCCATTTCATAGCTGTGTGATCGATGACGAACAACGCCGCGTAGCTTACCTTTGTGTACGATGACGCGTTGGCCCTTTGTTCGCTGTGATTTACACAAGACATCCAATTCTCCGAAAGGCGCTTATCTGCAATGTTTTCTTCATGTTTGGATGTTGAGTTATGGAAACCCGCGTTTCCGGAAATCCGTCTGTGCAAATATGTATATCCTATTTCTTTCGGCCACGAATCACATGAGTTTGTGGTTTCGAATATAATGGTTTAAACCATTGCTTGTTTCTACACTAGCTCACTCAAATCTTTCGGCCAGCTGCGTGACTGGGTTTGAGAAATTGGCTTACTTTCCGTCTCAATCGATTGCTTTCAAACCATCTCGGTATAATATTGACAACGCTCTCGGTTCCAAACGTATTGAAAAGTCTTGCCCACTTACTTCTTTTCAAGCCTAGATGAAAATCATCCTTCGTCTAATTCTGTACCCAATTAAAGTTCATATCTCTGGGGATGCCAAGAAGCTTCACAAGATTCTATCCAATCGCCCGAGACTTGTATGATTACATTTTTGCATGCATACGTATCGTCTCCCGCACGATGTACATATTTCCACTCAGCCAAACTTCGAGAAAGATTCATGACAATGTTCTACCGTGCGGTACTTCTGTTTTACAAAACCTGCTTGTGTGAATGCTTCACTTGAGGTTTTGTTGTCCGCTCTCTGAATTCCCTCTTTTCCATGTATCCACGCTGTTTCTGTCTTCGGTTTGTACTTGATCGTCTGCGTTTAGTGTCATCCGTTTCTATGTGCCGCTGATTAAGTCAGGGAATCGCAACTGCCCACCATTCGAGGTTGCAATGACCTATTGGTTGGGCACGGTTTTCAACCCAGTCGACTGATCGAAACCACGGGTCAGTGGCCGGTCTCTTCCACCTCAAACAACCGAACCTGTGTTGTTTGTTTAGCGACTTGATCGTCTGACACCCATACTCATTAACTCAATGCGACAACCGTATCAAAAATCTAGCTGAATGCTTGCTATTTCGTTTGACTAGCGAATTTTATCGTTCCGAAATTCTACACTGCACTTTGTCTATCGAGCCCACACAAAATTAATAACAGTTCGGAAAAGTAAATTTATCATCGTCTTTATTCGATCGAATCGAATTCACAGCTCTGCACATATTGATTTAATGAATGAAAAAGTAAACACAAACAGGATGATTTACGTGCAATAACTGATTCAAACACATGCGCACCAGTGAACAGTCATGACTTTCATATATAACACTCTTTGATTTATGATCTTAAGACCGCGTGTTGTCGCCTGTTTATTGGTTGATTCGGCTGCACGACTATTGGCTCTTTGCTCTCTCCTAGGATCATGTGATCTCGATCGATAATTTGCGATTGTCTACGTTATTCTTTACATCGATTCTCCATGAGAAAATACGATACGTAAATGTGAGCGTTATCTGCATATGCTTAAAAGCCTAATCAGCTGGGACGATCTTTCGCAAAATTAGTAAAGTGTAGCCGTTTTCGCAACGAGACGGACGCCGAAATGTTTATCATTTGAAATACCTGAAACCCACAAAACCTATGATAGTTAGATGTAGAGTTACTCCTGACAATTAGATCGCCACGAACGGACATTTGCTCTGTCGAGCAACATGATTCTATGTGTTCCAACCAGTTTATTGTGTCTTACGGTGATTTAACGGGGTAATGAATTTCGGGATTTTATTTGTTTTCCTAATATGTATCCTGGTGGTTACAGCCCGGATATTGCGCGTTGCTGTGGTTTTCTTTCGGGTTATTGATTTCAGTGATGTGCTTTTTCCTGCTGTCTGTTGATTGCAAGTGTTCTATTCGAACGGACTTACCGCCGTTAGTAGACGTGGCATTGGCCATTTTTCCAGTTTCAATACCACGTGCGGCCGTAACGACAGTTCCGCTCTTGCTAGACCGCCACCTCTTGGAGGAATGATAATGCTAGTATTTGGTTCGATGCTTGACCTTGGTTCCATAGATGACTGTGCTGACTTTGTTTACCAGCGTTCTTAAACTTCGACCATGCTAATATCTTGAATCGTTCTTCACGTAACCCAAAATCTCTCTGCCCTCACCTGATGAATATAAAGGATATGAAACCACTCGTTGAAAAGTAAGCAAGAAAAGACTAATTGAGTGCATCCCTTTCAAGTCCTAACTCAGCTTCGCTTTTTGAAACTCTCACTGACGAACGTGTTAAATTTTGCCAGTTGTATATAATATTGACATCAAAGTTAAACTTTTTTAAAACTCATCCGTCAATCTTTTTATGTTGTTCGGTTCGAGTGTCACTCTCACCACTTGATGATTACAAACAACACGTCGCCGGTCATGGAGTGTAGGTAAAGGGCAACTGAACAGATTAAATAATGTTCCCATACGGGTCTACAGTTCGAGTGCTTTTTAAGCGATTTTACTATCGCGTCCGTTTCCCCGAAAACCAGACGCCATATTTCGCACATTTATCGGTCATCAGACTGATTGTGCCATAAACTGGTTTTTTTGCGGCTGTTTTGTGTTGCATCTGTACGTGTTCGTGTTTTCCGTGTGAAACTCCAACAAGTGGATCAGACACATATCAGTCGCGTTCGAATAGCAAGACTGATGAATGTTTCCCACATCAAATCAGTCGGGTTTCTACAACGTTTAAACCAGACTTGGTCCCGTTAATGGAATATGTTTTTTCCGATCCTCCTAGCTAAACCATTGGCTGATTGCAATTCTCGTTTCTTGTGCAATTTTTTATACCGAAACCGCCGTGTAAACTTTAGAAATTCAGCCGCTTAATAGCCTACATAGTATTCCTACTTCTGTATGTATTCATTTTTTACGGATGTGAAATCGTGCAGTCATTCTGTGCTGTGCAACTAACACCGTACTAAATTGATTGGACACCGGTAATGAGCTGCAAGCGGAAACACGCTAGAGTCTCACAGTCGTTTCCATTTTTTATCTATCTAGGCCTGGGCAACCTGACAGTGTGATAGCCCACGTGCAATCTCTGACTTTGCCGCACTTTCCCTCGGTCTAGGCTGGTGATTTCATCCATACATTCATTTTTTACTGTCGTACGTTGCGCTGTTCAGCTAGCAGCAACTCCGATGCCATGAAATGATCGCATTGTAGCACTTATCACTCGCAGATCTTCCATGCAAGCAACATTATCATGGATTTAGATCAATTGCCAAGAGGCTGGCGGCTACACTGCAAGAATAATAAAACATGACACTATGACTAGTTCTCTACTGTCGTTCCGTAGTAGAATATTTTTACGTTTGCAAACCCGTGCGTAGAGAGAAACGTCTTAGCTTCTTTGTTTTTCTGACTATATTTTTTGCTCACAACTTTTCAACGTTGTCGTCGCCTTTTGCTTTCCGTTTGTTATATCTATTCGCACATGCAGAGCAGATTCTCTTTCTTGCACAAGCGAGTAGCTCTGGTTCACATCGTTGTCCGTGTATTCAGGTCATTCTCAGCCTGTGTGCCCCTTTGGTGGTGAAATGATAATTTGACAAAGGTCACCTAGTTGAGAATATCACGTAGTTCTACCATGATGAGTCGCAAAAAGTGGTGCAAAATAACGACCGTTAAAATCCGCTGAGCTCCTGGTTGAGATGTTTGATAGTTCATCGTATGCGTTCCGCGTTTATGAGTTGTCAATTCCCTGGGACCATTTAATATAGGAATTAGACATTCTTATCGTTTGTAGAAACATCTTGATGATATTTTAGTTGCCTCCGTTGTTCCATCCAACCATCTTCTTCTCCGCCAGACCGATTCCCACCATATTGGAGCGTTGTGTGAACGAAGTGGAACGACGTGGCCTGACGGTGGAAGGTCTCTACCGTATTCCCGGCAATCACGATCGAATTGAACATGCTCGCGCAACGTTTGACAAAGGTAACACCATGTTGCGCAGCCTGCGTGCTTGTGCGTGTTTCGTCCTCACTCGCTTGCTATTCGGAATCGATCCTTCTTGTCTGAGCGTCGTCAAAAAGAGTGCATCATCAATTTGGCACATTCTTTCTTTTTGTCTACCGTGCGCCGATTAAAGGTGGCGCTCTTTTGGTTTGTTTGCGATTTCGACTCAATTTGCTTGGATATCGTACGATAATCGATATTGTGTGGTCAGCGGGTTTGTGTGAATATACTGTTAACTCACCCACATGCCTGACTCGTGTTAAGTAAACGATGCCGGTTGGTCGGTTGGTTGGTTGGTTGTGATCGCCTACCCCATGCTTTGGATGTGGGTTTTTCATCATCGATCACGTGGGTTGTGTTTGCTGGTGTGTTTAATTGAAATTTGTTGGGTAATAAATAATGTTAAACGTTAAAGCTTGCCGTATTTTTGCTGATAACTTGTGAGAATAAACTGCTGTTTGTCGAACATGCGGTATGCAGCTGGATTATTCAATCCGATTTTTAATCCTCTGTCCTTATTGGCTCTTATAGCGCTTGAACACCAGTTTCTTTGTGGTGATTGTGATTGTGTGTTCGTCAAGGATCAATGGATTTGATGTTTTTCTTCATGATGATGACGATGATGAAAGTAAAACCATCAGCTTGTTTCCAGACAAGGCTGCACATGGACTGAGATATTGTCAAATCACGTCGACCTTATTATGCCAACTGCGCTCATAGGGTCTATGGTTATCACCGATGATACGATTCTACTCACCGGACATGTTATGGTATGGTATGAAAGCACAAGCCTGATCCACGCAAAGTGCCGCACAGTCAAAGACTGCACGTGGGCGATATAACTGTCAGGTTGCCCAGGTCGGACAGGGTACTAGACCTTTGCAACTCTTTTTATATCCTTTTTACCCATGGGGGTGGTGGAGAATCATATTTTCTAACCGCGACGTGAATCCAACGTGGACTGTCCGATTGATAGTTGAGTGTCCCCTGAACCTAATCAGGAATTTAATCGGTGGGAGTTGGTGTGCCTGTGCAACCTATATGTAACGAACCGTTTGTTCTACAATAGCATCATACAACGCAGAGTAAGATTGGAATGATACAACGTATTTAAAAGCTCATTTGCATATAGCTCCATCACACACCACACGACCGGTTTCGTGCTGTTTGCACTCATCAGGTTGGGACAGTAGGATCAGGATTCGCATGCGCTTGAAACAGTGGAAGAATGGTGAACAAGTTGCGCTTGTATGCCACGGTTGGGTAAGGTTGGTACGACCAAACTGTTCAATCACACGAGCCCCCATTCATGTGAACTGGGTTTGAAACCCAGTGTAGCATTATTACTATCCTCGCGATGTAAACTTGTGCAGAATTTTTGTACTGCACAGGTACGACCGTCCAAAGGTATGCAGAAACCCACCGAAGTCTTACTGCCATTTTCTTATTTTCTCTGCTATCTGTTTAGGTCATTGGCTGTCTGGCAGTGCATTAGCCCACGCGCAGTCTCTGACTGCAAACATGTTGGGTGTTTTGTGTTAGCTGAGCTCGCATTGTAGCAGTAGGACGTTTCGTCATCAACCTAGGTGACATTGTCAGCTGAGCTTCTTGTGAAGTGATCATAATCGTCGCGTCTTCTGATTTTTATACGCTGGCCATTCGGTTTCTTTCCTCGTCATTGGTTGTTCCCAAGGTCACATGGCTCAATGTTGGATTCCTCATTGGCACATACATGTCATCCAATTGAACTTATGTTGATTTATCGACTGCAGTGTGGAGCGCCACGCTTCGTGGAATTCTCGTATGTGGCGCGTGCATCCCTTGCCAATGGCTTAGGTTCCATTCCAGTTGAATTTATGTTCTTCTTTGTCAGTATGAATGGAGATTTCTAACTAGATGTTAATTTCGCGAGCGAAACAGGTAGGCTTGTGAAATTTCATGTACCCGTCCTCTCCACCATTATGCTCACCAACACGGCATGGTAAGCGATACGAATTTTTTCTCGTCACCGATGCTCTTGTTCATGGCGCTAACGTTACGCTGCCGTTTAATGCCAGGAATTCTCCACAGATACTCGGCATCAATTGTACCGAACGTGTGGATAACGCCGCCCCCCATAATCAGCTGTAGCTCACCATAACTGCATGGCTGGGCAACCTGACAGTATCTTAGCCCACGTGCAGTCTGTGATTGTGTTGCATTTTACCTGCTCTAGGCTTGTGATATCATCATCATCACTTATCAACGTGGCATTAAACTCGTTTGGCAGCACGTCTACCGTCAGGACATGCCATGTATGCACCGACTTCATTGAAACTGTCGATACATCATTGTTGTGACTACTTTATCCCCAATGTAACAATATTTCCGCAGATTGTGAAACCGCCCCGCTCTCACCCGCTCGTATCCCGGATGTGAATGTGATTACCAGTCTAATCAAATCGTTCCTTCGTCAACTCCCAGTTCCTTTGATCACCTATGAGGCTCACCCGAAATTGCTGGAAATCATGCGTGAGATTTGTTGCATCCCATCGATTTTTTTAAATAATTAATCGTTTCGTGTACCGTTCTGGTGTTTCTGTAGACCCCTTCGTGCTCTGTCCTTAGGCTCCTTAGGCTTTACCAACGCCTTTGATCTTTCCATTACTGTATAGTCGATACGATAGTCGGATGCTTCTCGACAATTTAGTTGCCGTTCTCCGTTTTCAATCCCTCTGTAGATCAATACGGTATCTTTCTAGGGCGCCCACATTTGAAAATTTTCTCGACAGAAATTCTACGTGAACGAGTATTCATGAGCAACTGGGTTACTTAGCAAGATGAGTTTTACATTGCTGCCGATAGCCGTCTGGAAGGAATTATTATTTCTGCACTCTCCAAGCTCTGCTTATTCAGTTGCTTCCTTGACCTTGAGTGATTACGAGAATCGGTCTCACGTACTCAGGATCTGTTTTGCGGTTTTCTTGTAAATTCCTTATGCGTTATTTGCAAAGTTTTCTGTTTGAAATACCATGGGATGCGAATGCCTAGTTGGACATGGTAGACCTTTTGGACGACCCTATTGCAAAACTCTAGAATTACATAACGCATTAACACTGCTCATACAACGGTACGGTCGACGCTATTGGAAACCGCTGAAAGTGTACCTGCCACACCAAATCCTACATGTGTTGTAATATTGTCCGTGCCCGGCTTTCAGCTGCTGTAAGCGGTTTGCCCAAGTTTTACTTCTAGCTGGATCTTGGGGCCTGTTTCAGTATCCTGTGTCTTTCCGTAGTAGAGCCGACTTCATCCTCTTCCGAAGAATTAGTGTTCACTTGAAAATGTCTTTATGTTGGTTAGTTTCGATTGACTCTTAGGGAGATGGTAGATTTGGCACGAAATTAGTCTTTCTATCCCCCACCCTTCCTGTGCGTCGTTATCTAGAATGTTCAGCCATTCTCGATGGTTTTCCGCGAGACACTTTTCTATCAAATTCGAAATTTTTTGTATGGTGAATTTGCTGTTGCACTTCTACCTGGATCTTCGTAAAACATTCTTCTATCCTTTATTTAGCTCGTGTTCATGTTCTGCGTTGTATTATTTAGTCTGTGTGTTTTCTGTGTCCTGTCCTTGTGACTCGGTATGTGCAATTCCAAATACAATTGATCTACTTTCTTAATGACCACCCTCAAATATAACTTTGTGGTACCAGCCAAAAGTTGTGTATAGTAGGTACATCTCTTTCTTTCTGGCAGACGTAATATGTATGCTTGTAAATTTTTTCATCAACTGATACATAGGTACGTTTGTGAATGTTTGTAATACAATACCCTACCCTCGGTTTCCAGGTCATCGAATGTGTACAAATTTTCGATTAGCTGCCCGTTTTCTATAATTTTTTTCGTTACTTTTGTGAATTAGGCTGTTTTGTTCTTGTCTTTCAAATATATCATGGCTTATTTTGAAAATAATATCAGTTCGGCATGCCTAGACCAAAATTCGGGAAACAGATAACAACGAGAGCCTATAGCGAGCGACCGTCCGGTCACAACCCGTTACCGGCGGTCAATGTTGCAGAGTGTTACTTGCGCCGAATAGAGGCAATGGTCCAATCATGCAATATTTATAAGCCATGCCGTTGTCTCTTCGGCGATTTTATCACATTCCCTTTCTTCATATACCCCCTCTCTCTCTCTCTCTGGCATGGATGTGCAATCGTACAGTACTTTGTGCTGTGCGGCTAACGCCGTGCTAAATTGATTGGCCATCGGTGGTGAGCTGCATGCTGAAACACGCTGGAGTCTCACTACCATTTCTATTTTCTTATATCTGTCTAGGTCTGGGCAACCTGACATTATCTTAGCCCACGTGCAGTCTCTGACGGCAGGATCAGGCTTATGCTTTCATACATACATACATACATACTCTCTCTCTCCTACGTTCGACGTCTCTTTAGAGTTTTGCCTTGAAGCAATCCGCCGTGGTCGCGGGCTCAGCGACGGAAGCGTCTCAAAACACGTTGGTAGTACATCGCATGTGCTTCTCCACAAACAGACACTTACCTTTCAAACCTAAATCTTTAATTCTGTAAAGTGATACTGTATCACATAAACACTATGCTGCTCCTGGTCATATTTCGGGATCGTTTATCATTTTATCAGTCACGTGTTTCTCTTGTCTGACTATTGTACCAAAAGCATATGCCTCAAACTGTTCCGCGTTGTTTTGCGAACCACTAATGTGCCATGAATCATTCCAGGCAATGAGGCTCTGACGCCTGAGGAACAATTGGCCGAGGTTGCTGCTGTGCTATCCACATTGCCGTCGGCGCACTATGACAGTTTGCGCTTCTTTTTACGTCACATTCACAGGTGAGTTTTATCGACCCGTGTTGCTTGCGTGTTCGGTTTCACGTGTGCTGATCGATTATCGATGTCAAGGGTTTGGTGTTCAACTTCGCGCCATGGTAGTTTATCCTCAGTTGATGGCTACTTTGAATCATCACCATGAAGCGTTCATCTTTAGCCAGACAAAGCGCCGAGAATGTTGGTCGATTTTCACCGAACTTTGCAGACTCAAGGATGCGCGCAATCAGACGCCAGAAGATGATAAATTATGCATGAGAACACACCAAACAACCTAGGGGATCACCGCGCGCCAGCGTATAGACGCAATTTGAATAGGTGAGGATAGTGGTGAGGAAAGTTTGTTATGATGAAAGATGCAAGGAAGCGGTCTTGCTGATATCGATGTAATCCCTCACAACACTTTGATTTGAGGTGTAGGCACCTCATCCGAGTATGTTTGAGCATAATCTTCTACAGGTTCAGCGCTTTTTTGGTCCCTCCCTTCCACATTTTTAAAAGTATTTTTAACGCCATGATGGTATGACAGTTACGCACTCAGTACATGATGCTACCGGTGTAATGGTGCCCATGATGATGCGGATGACCTAACATTTTCTACCGAATGATATCGAGATCTTAGTATCGTAATAAATCGCAAGTCTGATTGCAAGCAAAGTGCCGCACAGTCATTGACTGCACGCGGGCTGAGTTACTGTCAGGTTGCCCAGGCCAAGACAGATTTTAATAAAAGAAAGACGATTACAGTTCGACTCCTACGTGTTTCCGCATGCAGCTAACTACCCGTGGTAAAACAGTTTAACACATTCGTGCGAGATGGTGTCGATAGACTAACGTTGTTTAGACCAACGTACCTCATTGTAACGTCCATTGCAAGCATGAGCTGAAATGTGTTTCTTTCTTATTTCGACTTCAATCGGTGTTTTCGTAGCTTGGACTTTTCGTGTGCTCCCGCATCAACATGGCTCGATTTTTCCAGGAACTCTTCCAATTGTTCTGGTTTTCTCTCCAACAGGGTAGCCGAGAACCATGAACAGAATATGATGCGTGCAGAGAACTTGGCTGTCGTGCTCACACCCAGTCTGATGAACTCGTCGTATACCAATCCCGCGGAATGTCTTATTGGAATGCGCGCTGAACACGCGCTGACAGTCCTACTCATCCGAGAATACTCCCGATTGTTCCCTTCCGTGGACCGTTCGTCAGTTCAGAAATCCGTGTCCATAGACAGCGAATGTTCCACACCGAGCGCAAAGCCCACCGCCTCTCCGAGACCGTCGTTCTTGTCGGGATCTCGCAAGTTGTGGTTCTTGAAGAACCGACATTCTGTTGGACCTCCTCTGCTTGGTGAATTGTTGATGTCTCCGTCCGCTGAACGGGATTTGGGATCTTCTCTCTCGGCACCAATGGATGCCGTGCTATGAGTATTGCAATTCCCGGTGATGCACTGTATCTGGTCATTTCACAGGTGGTGATTTGCTCCCGTCCGATCTGAGCACCCTTTTTTCACCACAACGTCTTTCATAATAAGGTTGTACACCCTTTCTCATACGTGCAAGTTTATGGCCTAGTAATATTATCATACAAAACAGCGATGGCTTTCATCGCCCTTTTCACCTACCCATTGTTGATCATGTGTTCTAGCTCAATTTCTAGACAAATCTGTTGCTTTTATACCCCGTGATTTATCACTGTGGCTTTTTCTTCCTTTCCTTCCGCATAAAAATGACTCACAGTCGGAATTCTTTCATTCTGGCTAACCGTGTTGTAGGGAACGTTTTACGGAGTTGTATAGTGTCCGACTTTTTGTCCATACATATTCAGTAATCACGAACAATGTTGCTTTTTATCAGCGCGGATGTGGGCGAATTGCTTGCGGTCAGCAAATGCAGCGACTAATTAGTCGATGCTGTTCTGGTGACGCATTGTGATGTTCCGTTTTCATTCAAGTCTATGTTGTTGAGGAGAATCGTTAGTTTCGTTAGAAAGTGCAATTCATGTGTGTCCCCGTTATTGTCCGTAACGCATCTGCGATCCTAGAACAAACATATACGATGGTTTGTAGTTGATAGGCCTCCACTTGCATCACTCTTATGCCAGTGAGAGCCTCTGAATGGGCAATTCCGATTTCACAGGTCAGTGATCGCGGGACGAATTCTTTCTACTTCCGTGAAATGATGTACTGGTTCAAGCTGGCAGTTGTAAACAAAGATGATGGGTAGCGATACATTCCCTTGACCCGATGACTTTGGTCTTGCTCATGCATAAAATTAATTTCTCCGCAGGTATTTTCAACATTTTTCGTTAAATGTCAACGCTAGCTGTGGGCAAGTTGCATCATTTTTTCGTATCAACTGAGGCCAATTTGCGACGCGCAATTTTGAACGAATTACGAGATACCGGGAATTGTTGTGACAAATTTTTCTCAAAACTTTTGGTTACACCATTTGTTAATAAACTAGATCACATGTGGAAACTATCAATCAAGACGGAAAAGAAACATTGTTCAGTCGACAAATTGATATCGGGACCTGTCGGTCAATTTGTTTTAAATTATTTGGTGAAATTTTTGTAACTGATGAAATTTCGTTTATATGAATAAAGCCAATTTCTTCTTCTTCTAAGTCTTCGCATGCCGACGAAAAACAATCTGTTAACGACTGAAGGTGTTCTTGCGAGTGAGCAATAAAGGCTACATCGTCGGTATACATCAGGTAACGGATTAGCACATCCCGTGCCTTGGTTTGTGCTCTCAACCGGTTCAGTTTGAAAAGCTTTCCATCACTTTGCGTGCGTAGGTAAATGCCTTCTGTTCTCGCCCAAAAAACGTGCTTCAGAAGCAGGGCAAAAATGCCGAAAAGCGTGGGAGCTAAAACACCCCTGTTTGACGCCTCTGCGTATTTTATGGGCTTCTGAACTGAAACTATTAAAATGGACTGAGTCGTTCATTCATGAGTGCAACGAAATAACGAGTTTGAGCAGTATTGGGGGCAGTCTCAGATCAAGGGATAAGATATGTCTGCGTGTCACTTTCTCATCACACACATCAATCAAGTGTCTTAGTGGATGTCCTTCGGTAGACACAATTCTATAGATCAGAATAATATCGCGCCGTATCCTCCTTTGGGTAAAGTCACATAGGCAACGACGTCGCAATCTTTCAGTGTACGGAACCTTGCGACGTCTGTTTCTATGTGACTTAATTTATCGTCACGGGAGTGGCTCTGATACGTGTTGGTCTACCGTTGGCAACATAAGTCTGCTCGACTGCGTCATTACTTGAACTCGTTTTTCCTCGATCTGCTCTGCTTGTCTCACGTAACTAACTCATATATGTTGTCCGTCGTTCATGGGCTGATTTCCACTACACTGAAGAAAACGTTTTTCAGTAAAAATTTATTGTAAGTGAATAATTATTTGGACCCAGCCAGTTCTTTGGACCGGTATGCTGCTGCTTGAACCGCATCCATACAGGCAGCCCTCACACCACCTCGCTCAAGGGCATGGATCGCTGCGATTGTAGCGCCTCCAGGTGAACACACGTCATTCTGAAAGTGTGAAGCATACAACCGAAAAATGAACTTCATACAATTGCAAAGGTGCTTAGCAATTTTTCGAATAAAAAGACAACTGGCCTTTAGTGTGGCTGGATTCTTGCCCGTCTTTTCCATCATGTGTGCGGCCCCCAAGATGGTTCCGATGGCAAGTTTGATAGCCAATGGGCGTGAAACTCCCATTCGTACACCTCCATCCGCTAAAGCTTCGGCAACGAGGAAAATCTAAAAGCAGAATATGTTTATATGCTCGACTGTGGCTGGTTACTGAAACAGTGAAACATCCACGGAGTGAATTACACAACATTTCAAGCGAGCAATCGGTCGGTTATTGACCAGTCTCCAATACTTGCATGTTCGTCGTATTACACTGTAAAAATCTAACACATATCCGGTTTTGTTCGAATATTCGATGACTAATTAAAGAATTTTAAAATCGTCAAATCACACAATGTCAAAATCATTTAAGTTGACCCTCGGTGGGCCGTCGCAAACGTTCTTTACTTCTCTCGGTAGAAGCTCTGTATAGTTAAACGGGAGACTTGTTGCACTGATACGATAAAATTGGAATCCACACTCACGTAGGCTGGACCGCAACCGGAGATTCCCGCGGCCGCATCGATGATGGTTTCTGGGACCGGTTCAAATACCACACAAGCTCCCGCGAACAACGAGCGGACAACGCGCAAATCATCCTCCAACACGTTCGGCCCAGTCGCATACACTGCGGTTCCTTTCTGCACGAGACATGGTGTGTTCGGCATGACGCGTATCACACGAGTTGATCCTGGTATCACCTGGATATATTCCAATTAGAATGCATTCTTTCATGAAATAAAATGTGTTGTTTGATACGGGTTCTAACATGTTACCTTCTTGTCTGGAAATTACACAAAATTTTGAATCGATACCATATTCGCATGATTTCATCGAACATTCAGTTACATCCAGAATTGATTTATAATTACGTCGAGGTGATGATTGACTCGTGTGCTAGTAGCATGGTACGAACATAGCTAGGTGTCTGGGATGGTTTGAAAATAGGCTGCAATGTGAAGCTGTTTACAAATGTGTACCTCCCCCACTAAACATGTTTTGATGAATCTTTGAACGTTTTTCCCCGAGATCGTTTCCTCTAATTTTGTTATTGTTGTCCTCCTTTGGTCTAAGTTGACCAATGTCTAATAAAGAACACCTGGTTCTGGGCTATGCTGGACACCAAGGCTCCGAAAAGATATGTTGTTTCTGAACCGTTTATACCATCGAGTCTCTAAGCTTGTCGATGGTTTTGAAAATGCGCCTCAGACGATTGGGCCCAGGACTTTTACACGGAGGAGAATGCGAGGCATACAAAGTTTCCAATACTGTTTCCCACCGGCAGGATAATTTATTCCGACTACGAAATGCCAGCATGATTGGAGGTCAAGATTGTATGCTGGATAGCGTACACTCAAAACAGAACAACAGCAAGTGTTTTAATCCAATCCATGATTGTTGAATTAAGGGTGTATTGTAGTTGTTGTTGTTGGCCTCCTTCGGTCGATGTCGACCATGGATGTACATCACAATCGCATGAATTTCATGTTTTACAGCTTTTTGGATGACTAAACAGTCCGATTCGGGAGGAACAATCTCTCCCGCAGCGCTTGCGCTCAATTTCAGGAGTTTAGCTTTTTAAAAGATGAAACTTGGCGATTATACGCGAGCTAATCTATCCTTCTTATCGTAATTGTAAAGCCAATCGCTTTTTCGACAACTATTCGTGTATTTGCTTCAATTCGGGTTTCTTTTGGTAGTTGCTCCGCAGTAAGTTTATAAATCATCGCGGCTTAAGCAATTCTATCCGGTTTCTTACGTTTTTAGGCTTCCGTTTTAAATAACATAATCACAGTGTAACCGAAAATGAATTTCTCGTTAGCAAAGTCAATTCTATTGAAACACACATTCCGACATAAGCTTTTTGAACCGAATAGACTGATATGGTGGGTTGAAATAATAAACTTGATTATATACCCAAAAATGAAATGAAATGAACAAGAAAACAAGATAATCCACTGTGGTGGACATTTATTGAGGCTTGTTTTGTATTTTTATCCACAATATACCGTGAACAAGGCCCAATAATTTGTCTAAGTGTTTGACTGTGTGAATGAGGAAAGATTTGCGGAACTTCTTTGGAAATAACACGAACAATAAAAATCGCTAAGGTCAACGAATTTTATTTCATTACATCAATGATACCAGAAGACTGCTACAATACCCATTTTTAACGCTAAATCGTCCTATAGGCCTCGTGCTGATTGCACGATAGGACAAGGATAATGAACCTTTGCCCTGCGATGGAGTATGCGGTTGAAGTCTGGGCCCATTGGCTGCGAAAAGGTATTGCTCTTTTTGATAAAATCTATGCCACACCAACCAAGTAAGTGATGGGTCTTCGCAATGTTCCGTACACAGAAAATTGCGACTTCTGGGTCTAAGTGACTTTACCCAAATGAGGATATGATGCGATATTGCTTTGACCTTTAGTATTGTGTCTACCGAAGGACATCCACTAAAACACTTGCTTGATGTATGTGATGGAAAAGTAACACGCGGACATACCTTTACCTCCCAAGTCCCCGAATTGAATGTCTGCACCATATTTTGCCGTACGGGTTATATTTCGTTGGAACTCCCTAGCTCAGCATGTGGTTGACTCTCTTTCCCTGGTGATATTTAAAGCGAAACTGAACTTATGCAAAACAGCATCATTTCTGAACCATAAATTCGATATACTCTATTCGTTATTTACTATTATTTTTGACATTTTCATTCATCCCTTAATTCTTTCGTGTTTTAATTTATAAATTTTTAACCATAAATCCCCGATTCCTTAAGTACGAGTGTTATATATGCAGTTCAAAGTTGTCACGACTTGCAAGTTGGCAGAAAAGTTAAAAATCTCGGTCGATAAATTGCATCACGTCGCTTAACAATTAAACTATATTTTAAACTAAAGTTGATGCGTTTGTGGGTGACTCGGGTTCCGGGTGAAATGTTTGATACTTTATTTTTAAAGTACTACTCAAATCATTTAAGTAGCACGAATGATAATTTATAGCAATGCTTACTTTACGTATTTGACTCATTGTTGTGCCTGCAGCCACGGATACCAGGAGCTTGTTTTCCAGACATTCTGCTATTTGCTCCAATATTGGTAGAATAACATCAGGTTTGACACATGCGAATATTACATCACTTTCGTTTGCCATAGCCGAGTTGTTTTGGATATAATTAATCCCGAATTCCTAAAGAACGTTTGTGATCAATTGCAAGTTTATTCACGCAAGCCCGGTATTCATTAATATCGAACAAATTTTACAAAGTAATTCAAAAATAACGATTTCAAATATTTATTTAACAATGCAATTGAGCGAATTTTCATGAAGCTTATATAATGTGTAATGTTAGTTGACGATGAAATAATAATCCGTATCTGCGCGGTTTTCCATCAAAGTGCAAACCACATGACCGGTTTCGTGTTAAGAACAGATTGAACACGATTTGCGATTTTGATTATTGCAACGTATATACTCATATGTGCAAATCTTCGACATTCTGATATGGTCCGATTTGAGACTTGATTGATTTGTGGTCCGAAAACACAGCATTCAATGTTCCAGTCCTTTCGTGATTCAACAAAAGTTGTGATGGATGCCTAGTAATATACTTGGGTTCAACCATCTAACAAAGTTTAAATGAATGAGATTTGCAATACAAGGCCATTTGTAATTTCGTGATTGGTCCACAGAAAGTGGTTTCTCAACATACAGTGCTATTCACGTCATCTGAATGTGACGGAATGTTTATTTAATATTCAGTATTTGTCACGCTAAGGAACTGGGAAAGAACATTGTTGATGTTCACAGCACTGAAGCGACAGGCTGCTGGTTACATCCGTCAACCTTTTTCACACTTGAATCTAACCAATTGCTTGATTATTAGGAGGCATTGCTCCTAACTATTAAAACAGTCCGAATAGTTGATTGGCTGGAACATGGGCACCCTGGAACGCCTCAGCTCATTTGCTTCTATGCTGGGGCTACGAATCAACACGCGCAAAACTAAGTATTTTACCACCGCCACTGGACCTCATCTGCCTCTCAAGATTGGTGGCGAGAACTTGGAGATGGTGAACACTTTTCGTTACCTTGGTTCGTGCGTGCTACCGTCAGGTCAAGCCAGGGATGAGATACCGACCCGTCTACAATCTGCGCGCACGGCCTTTTTGCGACTGCGTTGGGTTCTATTTAGCCGTAGAGAAATCAGCCGACGTACAAAGTTGCGCGTCTACAGAGCGGCGATTCGCCCAGTTCTCGCCTATGGATGCGAGACGTGGCCTGTGCGGGTGGAGGATATATGGAAACTAGAGGTTTTCGACCACTGGTGTCTCCGACGCATCCTCAATGTTCGATGGGATGAGCGAGTAACGAATGACGAGGTTCGCCACCGTTGTTTTGATATCCCTCGCCTTAGTTCGATATTGCGGCAACACCGACTGAGATGGTTTGGCCACATCCTGAGACGCTCGGACGCTGAACTAACCAGGCTGACACTATCACCGACACCCTGCGCAGAATGGCGTTCTCGTAGCGGAGGACAAGTGAAGACTTGGCTCGCCACCGTGAGATCGGACGTGGAGCTGCTTGGTCTACGATCGGTTTACGGATGGCGCACGTGGGACCGGACCTGGCTTACAATCTGCGCGGATCTCGCTTCTAACCGCCGAGCGTGGGTGGCTGCAATCCGTGACGTCAATGAAGCCGACTCATCCTCCAGGAGGAGATAGTCGCACTAAATTAAGTAGTAAGTAAGTGGGCACTACACACTAGCCAAGAAAGACAGCCCGATTCAATTATTCGTTTGGAATTGAACAACGCTTTACAATCATTATCCATACCTCATCGATTATAACATTCTAGAAATTATCGAGCTGTGATATAGAAGCGGTGCTCAATCTCTTTTATTATATCTCCACAATTCAGGAGCAAATAAATCGTTATTTCACGATCAATAGGATTTTAGCCTTTTCTGTGTTCGTGGACAGTGAATTTTGGGATCGACTTGGTTGCGAAGCTTTAACAAAGAAACCGCAAAAACAACAATAATATGTTCAACAGTTCAGGAAATTGTGTGCTAGCTCAGTGTCGTATATCGCTGTCTGTTTGTCTTGTACTGTCTTTTTATACTATTAACTCGTGACCATATATAAACGCATCCCTCTCCCTTTTCAGCCGTATATTGTATCAACAAGTTGTTTAAATTGTGGTGAATTGATTATGGAGAACCCAACAAGTAGAGAGTAAGAAAATCCGAGATTTGGGCTTTAAACAACTTGTTGATACAATATACGGCTGAAAAGGAAGAGGGATGCGTTTATATATGGTCACGAGTTTATAATATAAAAGACAGTACAAGACAAACAGACAGCGATATACGACACTCAGCAGTTAAGCATGCTGTTAAGTAATCTATGCTCTATGCATTTAGAGATAGAAAGTGCGTCTTTGCAGGACAATTTAGTTTACCTTTTTATACTGTATCCTTTTTTCCAATATATGCAACTACCTAAGAGACGCTTTCAGTATGTTACACTTTATTATCAGTAATGTATGGTCCGCATAAGGCCAACCTAGCTTGGGCAAAACGGCTTTTGCACAAACGTCTTTCGTCTAAAATACTTCAGGTATACATTCACAAGTACTGGAAAAATAGGAGAATCCAATGCCGATCAACGTTGCTGTCTGTATGCTTGCTAATTAAATGAAACGCGCTTTAATGAAGTATATCGCTCTGATTTGTACGATTTATCAAGGTCGTGCCCTGATTAAGTGCATGTTTTGCTTATTCGGTGAACAACGTGCTTACGCCAGCGCTGACCAACAACGCATCATCCTCAATCGTAACATACCTTGGACACCGATTCAAATCAGAATGCCAATCTCAATCCACAACCAGCGGGTTCCGCGTTTGTTTTAAATATATCATGTGTGTCTATACTCCTGTTTCATTGATAATCGCTTTAACGGGAATATAAATCTTATATATTATCTCAAGGCAGCAAAATCTTGGGCTATATGATTATTCGGAATACTACGTTGTATAACAAAATTTTTGGCTAAGCTCTTCTTTGCTTCCATGAAATCATTAAGCAACAACAACTTTGATCATACCTTTCTCAAGTTTCGTAAAGATATTCAGTAAAGTGTAACACAACCTTATTCGATGTAAAAGTAGCTTAGCTAATGCCTCCATTTTAGTGCAAGATGTTACCTCTGTTCAATCAAAGTTAAGTTTATTTTTCCGTACAGTTTCCCACGGTATCAGCCGCTAGTATACATGCAACAAGAGCGAGTTGACGAGCTGATTGTGCGCGATCGCACTTGCAAATTGAACATACTACTTGTATGCTGATGTACATTTTTTTTATCAAAGAATTGCTGCTTCGTCAGCAATCTTAAAGCCTATAAAGTCTGCTTACTAATAACTCCTATAAAGATTGCCTAAATGATGGCTACCTCCTGTTTGTTTTCGTACACTCGGTTTGAGGATGTATCTGTGTCTAGATCTCGACGTCGCCCAATAACTGACATAATGGATGGCTTCTAATCCACTTTTGCAGAACGTTAATAGATTTTTCAGCGACGAGATTGAGATAATTTGAATACTTGGACAAATAGATATAGCGGAGCTCAACCTTTTTGCTGGTTTATCGAAACATAAACTTTTGACTTTAAATCGATGAAACCCGTCACAAAACCCTTTGGAAAATGACTTGTTGATAGTCTCATTCCGTCTGGTCACGAAACAGCAAATTTAATCTACGCCAGTTTAGTCCAAGCATATCAGATGGCGTGAAGCAAAGCATGAAATGATAGTTAATTTTTATAGTTTTCGAGTTAAAAGCATAAATACGAAAGGATAAATGACTTGCGAAGATAAAAAACAGACTCACGTCTTTCAGCTTTCTAATTCCTTGACAGTGCTGAAACAATGGATATAACAATTGATTGGAATTTGTTTGTTACCAATCCAGCATTCATAATGGAAAGAAAATTGTGCGCAATCGGTTAGAACAGTGTTGGGTAACGTTTCACTTCTGACACACGCGGGACAATATCAATTCGTGATTCGGCATTTTTACATACAGGCCACAACGTCGATCTAGACAATGTGAAAGTGTTAATGCGCGGTATTAAACCGCATGGCGAACGCTTACATGGGGAGGCGGTCGAAATAGCTAAGTGGTTAGTTAGGTACATGGGGCAGAAATCATCACAAACTGCCGCTCTATACTAATGCGAGCGTAAATAGTTCTGATTCACCTTATACCTAATAGTTAATTAGTTTTTTCTTCAGCACCCGTTTAACCTTAACCCCATTAGTTATGTACTTTTACGCATGTGGGCCACAGTGTCAACTGACCTTGACCGCGTTTACTTGTGCTGAATTGATGTGCCTGCACATCGTAGTAGGCATGACTACGTAACATGATACCCCCAAGGCTTGCTATATGCTTCTTTACGGTAAGGTAGAAACAAAGGTGGTGGGTTGACTTGTTCCCTTGTCCTTACTCTCACCCTTGGTCTGACGAAGCTTCTGTGTCAGAAGTGAAACGTTACTAAAAACTACTCCAACCGAGTGGATATAAAATTATTTTCTGTCGAGTGAAGTAATGATATGCAAAAATACTAATCATAATAAATAAAACTAAATAAATATAAATATTGATATTAAGAGACAATTGCCCGAACTTTCGTTTGGAGAGGTTACATTTGTTGTGTAATTTGATATGGCTCCATAGCTGATGATGTACGTGATCTAGTAGTATAACAAAATTGCAAATTGCGCTACATATACTTCTTCATATCGAAGTAGCTGACTGCATATGCGAAATTTCCGTTTAGAAGAACTTCCGAACGAGAAAGGTGTAAATCGTAAGTCGTCATCATTGATAGCTTAAAGCAGAAAAACTTGCAAACAATATGAACCAGAATAAACAACTAATAAAAGGCATTACAAGAGCAGACAATCGAAATATGCGAATAATTTTAATGAACAATTTTTAGTTTCATTGTATGTTATAATCTGTATTTTGTGTTTTATTTAAAAACGAAATGACTCCAAGATCCAACATAATAAGTTCTGATACACATAATAAACGACATTGGTGAAGCCGTATCGCACAATGTATCCAGCCCCTTTTGGCAGATGTTTTAAATCAATTTAGGTGAACTGATATTTCCCACTGAGGCTAGCGCTGCGTCGAGCTATTTTAATCCGGTGCGCCGATTTACTCACTTGCCACCGGCAATATCAGTCGGTGAAAAACAACCATACGCGAATAGAATCATCCAGTTTTTCTACCAACATAGTTAGTTGGTATCCGTACATTGCTTGGACTGCTAACTTACCGGAGATTCTGAATTGTTCAACTCGGTTCGACCGGTCATGGTCACCTGAGACCCTTGCACCGAACCTGAAATTGAAACAAGTAAATTATACTTTGCACGATTGGAAAACCGAATATCATCACTTAACTGTGATGATATTTATGACATTCTTGAATGGTTTTGTTCACATTTCGGCAGTTGAATGGGAAAATTATCAGTGAGCATAGTTATCGTTTCTTGATTTGAAAACATTCACCCGTTGTATGATCAAGCTAAGCAATAGATCTAACCTGAACCCTAAAAACGGTAAAAATGACTAGCTCTTGAGTAGTTCAGTTTTTTTACTTACACTGAACTCTCCACGGCATTCATATCCATCAAACGAAAGAAACATATATAGCTCCTGTGTCGAAGAAAACAATGAAATTAGTAGGTAAAGATATACGCCTATGCCTATTAGACATGGCATATCCTAATTTTGAACAACTCTACCATTGAGCTTGCCGAAGACAAGCAATCAAAATAACGGCAATGTCCAGGCCTTCGGGTGATCGAAAACACTGTACAAATAATTCAACTTCAATGTAATTCAAAGTTTTAATAGTCTAATGATCAACTACTTTACGGTAATATAGGGAATACACAAGACAACAAAGCTGTGTTATCAATACGGAAAGTTAGCTTATGTATTCAGGTGCGATGTTGGATTTGGTCAACATATACTTGTCATGTTCAGTCTTGAACATATTCAGCTTGATACACAAATAGAGCGAATTGTCTTAAATATGTTGTGCATCGGTTTGAACGGCTTTTATTAAATTTAGCTTCTGACTTAAAAGGTTTGCTTGACTGAGAGAGCAGGGTTGAGATTCGAATTGTGCTTACCTGGCCAAATTGAAATTGACTAAAATTTCGCATGCATTGTGGTCAGTAAGCATTTTAAGACAGCAGGTGACATCAGCATCATTGGACACAATTTTGTTTGTGTGCAGGCATAATTAAAATCTGTTGATTGATTAGTGTGCTCGCCTAATCCATGTGTGCAAGGTGTGTCCTTAACGTCAATGTTTATTTGCCGAAAAATTGAACACCGAATCCGGCATATCTAACTGGTTGACCACATTCTTATCAGGCATTATTTTTTCAGCCGTCTGAGCGTGAACTCGTTCAGTGTAAGGTCTCACATCTCACTTTATCACTTCCAATTTGTTAACAACCCCACTATGGCATGTGTGCTGAACGTGTTTAACTAAGGCCAAATCCTGGATTGATATTCGCTGGATCGGTGGGATTGCGATAACAACTCTGTATGATGGGGAAGTTAGGTTGGTGACACTTTACTGAAATGTGCAAAGAGCTCAACCATTAAACTCCAACTCGATCGTCTCCTTACTGGATAATAGTCAGTAAGTGTTAAGTGTTAAGTGGACTGAGATTTTGATATCGAGTAGTGTAGAGTGCCACTTCCTTATCATATGTTTATGAATTATATCCTTCAGTATTTATATTTGTGAATATGTGAGTGTGACAGAAACGGGAATTTTGCCCAGGTTTATTAATGTTCTCTTAGTCATAGTTAAACGCATTTATGAGTCGATCACGGTTGAGATATATTGAACATTTTGGAACGCTAGTCATCGTATCCATGAATAGTTATTCGATCAGATTATAGGTATTGCCCAATACTGTGAATTTTTCGTAATATATTGAAAATATCCCTTCACTGGGTCCCTTGATTTCACGCATTATTTGTCAGGATGGCTGACGTTGTATCGCCTAGTTCATATGTCGATCAGCAAAATATATACAATTAAATTGAAAGCCACACGACAGATGGTTGAATTTAGGTTTCAGAGTGAATTGGTAGATTGCCAATGTAAGCTATAGAAGCTGCATGCATGGAAGTGAAATCTGGTTGGATGCACCCCAATATATAACATGTAATGTCAGATAATAGAATCTGGGATAAGTGTTCTATAAGTAATTCATTCAATGGGATAACATTTTAGGAATTGGTTTGAACAAGTCCTTGTTGAAGAAAAGTCATGAACAAAACCTTAGCAGCTCACTCACCACAAGAGTAAACGGAGCTCAACCGTACAAAGAACAAACAGACATGATAAATACGTGTGGTATTTTAGAGACGTCTGGCCGACTGTGTATTATCCTACCGAATATAATATGATACAAACTCCACATTAAATAAATAGCGTTTTCCAGGATTCACGAGGTATTGTAAAGTGATCGTCCCTTCTTTATTTGATTTCAGTTATTATTCAAAATTGTCTCTTGATTGCACGGTAGGGTCAGAGGCAAAAGACAAACCCCAATTAAATATCACACGTATTTGTTACATTTGAGTGTAGCTCGAGAATATCTGCTTGATACATTCATACCTGGCGAGTAATGATTAGTAGGCAGACGTTACATTCACGAGCTCTGATCAATTCTGATTTCTGCTGTAGCGGAATGTGAATGATTGCAAGTGATTTTAAACAAAAATGTGGAACATTGGTTAAACTACGAAATAACAATTCAAATCTACGATACATTACATCTGACCGTCAGCAGGTTCTTGAATGAATCGCATTGTGGAAAGCATGAAAACACAATGAATCGATTTAGTTCTCGTACCTGTACACACTTTACTTACAACAGCACATGAAGAAAAATAGTGTAGACGTTGAATTTTAGAGAGATTTAAGTGTTTTCACTTCTATCAATGATTCTCAGGCTTATTCTTTTACAGAATTTTTAGATATGTGAAACACATATGATTGCTTGTACGCTAGCAAGCATTCGGTAGTTACCACCGTATGCAATGCTGTCACTGATGATAATGATTCTATGTTCGAACAGTTACATCGCTGTGCTGCGAGATAACGTAAAAAGGGCGTAATCTCCTTTGATTCTCTATGTCTATTTCACAGTAATTTGAATAAAGTTAAACACTTTACTTGTTTCAAGCTCGAATGTTCGACCCAGCAATTATTAAATTAGTCCAATTGCAGCAAGAGCAATCGATTTTATAGATAACAACACTCTGAATTACTATCCAGTCCAATTCGGGATTTCCATTACCATCAAGTACGTTTGCAGCTATAGATCGATTAGCAAGGTTTGGCTGGTGTGATTTCCGTTTAGCAGCGAACGGCATTATTCGTGTTTACTTCACTGTACTTACTTAACTTTACTTTTGTGCGGCTGGCTCTACGAGTGGATTAACCGGCTTCATTGATGTCTCGGATTGAGACATCATCATGAAGTTTCTTGGGGATAGTGTACAAGTGATGTCCCCAGCACCACTTGGTGTTTGTTCGAGTACACCTCTCTAGCCTTTGCACAGCCAAGTGCAACCTACAAGGCAGCAGGGAGTTGGCAGATAAACGCGCTGTGCGCTAGTTATCTACCTACGGGGCTTCTCTCCGGATTTTTTCTCGGGGTTTTCTCCCGAAGCCTTCCCGCAATCGGGTGACCCACAAGGCAGTGGGGGTTCGGAGTCAGGGTTTTCCTTCCCCTAGATGGATTGCCAGTAGCTGACGAGCTCCATCTGCCGGAGCAAACGTTTTAAGGCGCCAGTCACCCGCCTTCGCCCCTTCTCCTGTCAGTAAGAGTAGTTCCGCCGGGCTTGTGAAAGCCACTCGTGCAGGCCAGGAGTTGGACTTGGTTGTCAGAGGCTATTTGAGACGCAAGCCACGTGGGAACATTTTATAGATAGTAGGTGGCTCATTCCTACTACCACCCCCGGCTGTGACAACCTTTGGAACCTTACTTCACTGTGATCCATTGAAACTAATTTGCTATATATGGTCGACTCAATATCGAGAGATTCAAAAACCCTTTCACCAACATCGATGTACCACAGTTGTGGCATTTAAAAGGGACGCTTTATAATCACATTTCAATAGAGTGAATCATTTTGGTGACGCTACGAGAGTGTTTCGTGCACTGCGCGCAACTTGCTTTGGTAAATTTCTTTAGCTACATGTAATTAGTTGAAAAATTCGCGTCTAAAATAGAAAATATATATCTAAGGATTCCATGTGGTAACCTGGCGCTGAATGTAAGGTGTCATGCCCATTGTAACAACGCTAATGATTTGATTCGGCAAATTTTAATTGTTTTAACAAATTCCCACGTTTTTTTTTTAAATTAGTTGGATTACGCTACTTTTGAAAAATTAGTCCTGGACAATATACGTACATAATGGATAAAAATAATAGGAGTATATCAAAAAGTGATCAGTTCGAAAACACTACTCATATTTATTGACAGAAATTTTCATGTATAATCTCAAGGTCGAAACTTCTTAACGTATAAATTAACAGAACACTCACCGCTTGAGAGGAATCCTCTCGCGAGCGCTTGTGCCATTTGTCCTGCGCCTAAAAATCCAATTTTCTTTTTAACATCCTGTTCCATCTTTGGTGATACGGCTGCGTAAGAAAGAAATTTGCTCACTGTTCAAACGCCAAAATCTCCAAATCATTTCTAAGTCTTACCAACTGAAACTTGTGTCCTGCAATGTGATAACATCAGTCTGCAAGATAAAGAACAAAGTGGGCGAAACATTCTCCCCAGATAAACCTGGTGTCAATCCTTTATACCTCTTTAAAACGAAATCTCATTGGCTGGTTGGAGGAAATTTACAGACAGCCTGATGATTGTTCTATATAGCACGTGTGGCCAAACGCCCAGAATTTTCTAACCAAATGTGACCTTGCCATGTGACTAACCTAGACACATTTGCCTGGGTGAGTTATTCAGGCAAAACAAAGGGAACCGAATTAGCGGGTGTTAAACGGGTCAGCAATATAATAAAAATAAAACGCAACCAAACTAAGTTATACTTGAATGCCACTGTTGCATAGGGTTCGTACAACGAACCGCGATGTTCAAACGCAGAATCCAAAAGTGATTCGTGGTCAAGCACTCGAGGCGCTTATGGATGACCAACGTAATTTGTTGCTCACACACCCCGCACTAACACACCACAAAACGCAACCAGTTTCGAAATATTTGGGCCTGTCAATTTGGTAAACTCCAATACTTGATGGTTATATGGAAATTAGCCCTGATATTTCGTTTACTTATTAACAAATCATTTATTTGCATAAACCCAGTGAAGCGGATCAATCCATAAAATTTATACACACACACATATATATATATATATATATATATATATCGATTTATTATTATTGCAAATTTAAATGCTTCTTCAACCCTAGATCTTGAATCTACATTCCAGCAATCTCGAATTTGACGCACCCGTTCGCAAAGAATGAAATATCGGCTTTGTCAAAACTAGGTAACCAAAGTAAAGTTTGTTCGCAAATCCCTATTAACAGTATGCACGAATCTGTCACGAAGAGCTGGGTGGCACTTGAAGATTCAACAATTCATGGTATAGAAAAGCTTGTAGCTGTACAACACCTTCCGATATATATATTAATCTCTTATCTATATATATATCTCTATATTAGTACTCTATATATATATTATATCTCTCTCTATCTCTATATACTCTATATCTCTCCGCCGCATACTTATCTATATATGAAGGGGGGGGGATCCTTCTCTCTCTCTCTCTCTTCTCTCTCCTCTCTCCTTATCCTTCGTTCCTCTCTCTCTCTCTCTCTCTCTCTGCCGTTGGTTTGTGAGTCTCGCCCCTTCTTGTGTGCGGCAAAAATATCATGTATAGTCTCGGTTTGATAGAAAAATATTCCACAGGATAAATGTCGTTTTATATGAACTAGATTTAGGGTGTAATTACTGCACACAAATATATCCAGTTTGATCCTGAAAATGTGACGGCGTACAAATCGGGTTATTTATGTCCTCGATTGAAGGCGCAAACATTATTCTAATTTTCAGGATTTCGAAACCTATATTTTTTTATTTTTCTAATGCAATTTAAAATATAAAAGTTATTCGGTTAATAATATTTTGATTACCAAATGTTCAAATGCAACATGCAACTGAAAATAACTACTGGAACGATTTAAACGTAAGTAGAGACACATCAGGCTGTTTTTGTTCTGGAGGTATCAAAAATTGTATCGTAATATATATATCGATGAAGAAATGATGGGTTCAGCCGGGAACAATTCATATTTTTCACATGAATGCATACAACGAATGAATGAACGAAATAAGTAGTGAGACTTAGATAACTGGGTATGCAGTTGCTTACACTGTGATTCAGAAAAAATAGGTGGACATGCCTTGTACGGTTTAGTAAAATGGAATTCGAAATGAGGTGGTTGAATTTTAAACGAATACTAAACTGGTTTCTAAGGCGTTTTTGACATGGATGTGCATAAGCCATAAATATATGGACTTCTGAAAGTTCATTACGAGAAAATTTGTGTATCCTAGCGATACATATACATACCATGGCTACCACGCACTTCATTGAGGTAACCTGTTATTATCGTTTTGGAGTGAATCCAATTATATCTAAAATATAACGATTATTAACAGTAAATGACCCAGGTATATCTCGTATCCTCTGGTGCGTCATCCCAAATTTACCCATTCTATGGGAGATATTCAAGCCAGGTGGAATTTCGGCATACCATTTTCGTACTATATCATCCATTCTAACGAATTTGAAGGTGCCTAACATTCCATCACAAAGCATTAATTGCTTTGAATAAACTTATAAGTTAGCAAACATTTCTAAGATATATTTCACGTGAATATTTTGGTTCGAAAGCAAGTCGAATCCAGTTTGAACTTGTGCTCTATCGCCAGTCAATTTTCACACAAATTAAGATTCAAGATTCAAGAATTCGTGATCACAAAAAAGCAAATAGCTTCTCAATTACCATATCATAGTAAATATTCGTTTAGTAAATAGGTATAAAATAAACATGTAATGTCAATTATAGTCACGTTGTATAGTTACCATGAGTCAATACGCAGGTGTCGTTAAATCGTTATGCAACAAATAAGTATCCAAATTTCGAATAAACGTTTCGATGCTGGGAGAGATGACAAGAGTTTCGGGGAGGGATTTTCAAAGGAAACAGACACGTACACATCTATGCATACATGCGTACACATATTTTTACATCTGCATACTAGGAATCTGATCGTTTTCACAGACTTCTGCATCATAAGTTGAATCAGAATTTTTGACGAGGTAACTTTACTTCCGTTAATCTGCGTCCTCCGATTACGAGTCAGATACACTCGTGAGCTCGCTCATTTTTGATTTGAGTAGTTTAGATTTCGAGCAAAAATAATCTAAATACACAAGCCAGTGGCCGCTTTCATCGAGAAAGCAGCTTTGATCTGTCCAGTTTCAATACTACGCAGTTCCCATTTAATTTGAAGCCGATCTCAAGGTTCAAGGGACAATAGTTAACGATGGTGATTGAATTCTTTGTTCGACTGGTCAATTTAGAACAAACGTGACATAAGCACGTTTAACAAGATAAGATAACGCGTAGCCTTGTTGAGTGAAGATAAAATATCACTGAGTCAAATGTGTTTACAAAACGAATACATGGTACCCAAAGAAAATTCACTAAGGAATAAGTGACTTAGGAGATTCATGAATTGATCGAAAGCAAATCTATTGCATTGAAACGAAACATACGTAAGTGTAATACGTGACTCGAGCGCTATTAATTTTGATCCTGGAAAATTAATTATTTGGCAATGGGTTCGATTTTTGCACAGTTATCCTTGAACACCAGAGATACCAGTGAATAGTTTTAAACTTTTCATTCACACAGAAGCTTTGAACCAATTTGACATCACCTTCAAATCCATGTTTTAATCGTAAAGATAGTGTTATCCCGTACAATAACATCAAACATATGACACTTTTTATGCAATCTCACGAAAAACATTTATTTGTGCACAATAATATAGTGAATATTACACAAAACTGGGCGGAATTTAAATCCGATATAATCTCCCCGATTTTCAAAGGCGTTCAGAGCCCGCAAATTACAGTCCTGTCACCTTGTTGTCCACCGTATCCAAGGTGCTCGAAAGGATCGTGGCGAACAAACTGAGCAAATACCTTAAAGAAAAAAAGCTATTTTCTGGAGCGAAACACGGTTTTAGATAGGGATACTCCTGCATTACTAACTTTCTCCTTACGTGTGACGATTGGACTCGAGCAGTAGATGTTAGGGAAACCATACATGTATGTTACCTCGATATGTCGAAAGCATTTGACCGTGTAAACCACAGTGTTCTCTTACAGAAGCTGACAGTCTATTAGCCTGGTTACAAGATTACCTCACTGATCGGCTTGTTCAAGTCTATGTGGAAGGTGCTCTATCGAAGTCGGTATCCGTGACAAGTAGAGTGCCTCAGTGATCCGTCCTCGGACCAATCCTCTTCGCACTTTATGCCAATGACATACCGGATCTCATAAAATGTAAGATCCTACTGTTCACCGACGATATAAAAGTGTGGTCGAGGATAGGTAACACGAAAGACTGCGAACTGCTCCAGAAGGATCTGGACAACCTCCAGGTTTGGTCCCTAAAAAATCGCCTATTTTTCAATTTTCAAAAGTGTCACATGTTAAACCTTGGAAAATATGTGGAGTTCCAGTAATTTCTTGGTACACAAAGCCTCTCGTGGATCACGGAACAAAAGGACATGGGTGTGTTAATAAGCAATACCGTAGGAATGTCGAGCCACTGCAACTCTGTTTATCGCAAAACATCACAGAAATTGTCACTCCTAAAGAGAATTTTCAGTAGGTTCTCAAAACACACAATTCCCTGCATTCTAAATACGTACATAAGGGCCACGGTGGAATATGCAGTTCTAGCATGGTCGCCATGGCTTAAAAAAGATGTTGCTACTTTGCAAAGAATATATCATCGAGCTACCAAACTTGTCACCGGACTCAGCTAGAAACCATACAACGAGCAAATCAAAACCCTGAATTTATTCGATTATTATCGTTATCGTCTCCGGGGCGATTTGATTTTGGTTTACAATATTTTGAATACCGTAAATCACTCTCTACAATGCTTGTTTAATCTACGGGGCTCGCATAAGACAAGAGCTCACACACTTATTCTAACTGTCTCTCACTCGCGACTCAACTGTAGACGACATTTTTGCAGTGCGAGTTTGTTTCACTTGGAACAATCTACCCGATTATGTTGTAAACTCACAGAATCAGCAGATTTTCAAGAGAAGACTTGATGCCTTTTTGACCCTAAATCCATGCATCTAAGAAAACTATACATCCTAACACCATGCATCCCACAAATCGAAAACAATTTCTACCCTTTGGATTTTTACCTGATTCTTAAACTGCTCAGTAAGCGACCGAATCACTTTTTTGCTTGTCATATTATTCATAGTTCCCATATTATTCTGTGGTTTTTGTAATGCTATATGCTTTTTAAACCATTAAAATTGAATTGAATTGAATCAATACGAAATCTCTGATGACTCGATAGACGGGTGGTTGAGATTTGAGCCTTTCGATTAAGATTTTTCAGCGTTTATTTCTGATTGTTGTATATTTTTCTGAAGTGCTCACAACCCAAGTTTTAGACCATACTCGTGTATGAAATACGTAAGGATAAATCTGGGAAGCTGATACCAACAACCTAACACCGTGTCCAGTGGTTGAACTTGTATCACCAGGGTTAATAAAACCCGTGGCAAGCTGCGGTCTCTAGGTCCCAATGCACAATATTACTGTTAATGCAATCCTCTAATCAGCACACAGTGCAAGAACATACAAAATAGCGCAGCATGGTTTCCGTAAATCTCGCTCATGCTTGATAAACTAGTTGGCGGTGTTAAACGACTGCACCCAAGTGGTTGACGAGGAAGCTAGTATCCACGCTTGCTATCTGGATATGTTTAAAGCTTTTAGCCGAGTTGATCACTTTCGACTACTACAAAATCTGAAGCAGATGGGTATCGGTGGACTGCTACTCGTATGGCTTGAAAGTTACCTCCGTGGGCGCACAGCGATCATTCAAATCAACGGGGTACAACCACTTATGTCCTTGGGCCATTACTTATCTTGGTTTACATCAACGACCTACCAGAGACGCTTCATGTAAGGTGATACCCTTTGCTGATGATAATGAACTTTGGACGCGGATAAAATCAACTGCGGACTGTGTGCAGCTGCAACGTGATCTAGATGCTCTCCATGAATGGTTGATATGGAATAAGTTGCCATTCAATTTCCAAAATTGCAAAGTGTTGCGAATGGGCAAGCCATTCTGTACCAATATCACTTTGGGCAGACGATTTTGAGCTGGACTGATTCGAAAGGGAGCTTGGAGTCTGTTTACGTGGCAGCCTGAAGAACAACCTGCATTGTGAGGTCATCTACAAGCGTGCTTACAAGCTTCTAGGTGTAATGCGGCGGATTTTCAGAACCTTCTTGCCTGGAACTTTGACCACGATCATGAAAGCCTACTTAATTCCAACCATGGAGCATTCATCGCAAGCTTGGACAATGTGGTTAAAAAGGATATACTATTGCTTGATAAACTATACCATCGTGGTTTCTGGAAAATAATATACGAGTAACGATAGCAAAAACTGAGACTCTCCACTCCCCTTGAAAGAAGCCTTCGAAATGATGTGATACTAACATACAAAATATTAAATACACCACATCATCCTTTAAAACATTTATTTGAATACCGTGAGTTACGACATACACACAGCCACTCAAAGACACTACAAATTCACCCATTCCCTATCAGCTTTCGCCGATATTTTTATTCTCTACATGTCTGTTTCATTTGGAATGCCCTTCCAGCGTCGAAACATTCATTCGAAATTTTGACACTTATTCGTTGCAAAACGATTTAACGACACCTGCGTATTGACTCGTGGTAAGTATTAAACTGGAATCCACTTGACATTACATAACAATTTTTTATCCCTTTTTTGAACGAATATTTACTATGTCATGGTAATTGTGGAGCTGTTCTTTTTGTGTCCATAAATTCTTGAATTTTGAATGTTGAGAGGTGAGCACTCCGAGCTCGTATTTTTTTAATTTTATTCGTTAGCCGTGGAACGAAAGATCAAATTTTTCCAGAGGTATCTTTCAGAAATCGCATATAGCTGTTGATTCAGAATATAGCATTATTTACCACTTTTAAACTGAAACTTAACTTTCTTTATGCGTCGAGTGATCAAGTAAAGGAGGATTTGATACAGAATAGTAAATGCATGATCTATGAAATCTTCAGAAACTTTTCCATTTATTTTAACTTGTGTTCCGTTGATTCTGTTTACAAACTTCGTAGACTATCTTGTGGGGTTTTCGCCATTAAAAAAGATATTTCATTGACGTCTTCGCAGAAACGGGCTAATATTTAACCGTTTACCGTCTACCCCATCCAACCGGTTGAAAGCAATTTCTGTCATATGTATTTTACGTGATTCCCGAACTGATCAGTAAGCAAACAAATCCCATTTCACTACCCATTTTACTCGTGATTCCCATATTATTCTGTGGTTTTTTTTAATGCTATGTGCTTTCTAGACCATTAAATTGAATTGAATTGCCGGCATGACATTTATTTGGTTTATTTCAAGGTCAGACGGCACTGCAGACGATTTCTAGTTGGCCCGTATTTTGGGTCTCGCTAGATCTATTTCAGTAAATCCTTTGATTTAATTTGCACTCTTGTTTGCAAGCACATGTGAATGATGTACTTTGACCGGACGGCATTCGCGATTTGTAAAGAGTGGCATTTGAGTGTGCTGACCGTGGCGTCTTGCGACTGATTAGCAGCCATCTTTAAGTATTGTTTATGTACCCAGCCTGTGTAACTGTTTTCTTTCTGAAATACTCAGGCTCATAATTATGTTTGTTTAACAATGGTAACAAATTCAAAGGAATTTGTGTGCAATCGGTTAGAGTAGTGTTTGGGTAACAAATTCAACCACAAAAAACACTGAAAGTCCTGAATGCATCACTGCCTATGCAATTCAAGCTGAATAGAAAACTCTAAAGAAAATTAACAGTGACATTACTAGACTCTGGGTTTAAATCCCAACTAACGATAAAATGAATGCGACGCCTTGCTTTCGTATAACCGAATCGAATCGCAGATAAGTCATGCAAACAGCAACTTCGTGTTGAGCGAGAAAACAAAGAAAACAGTGCTAAAAATTTGTGCACACGAACAAAATGATTTTCTACTTCTCATTCACAACCGAACAGCGAGTAATGAGAATGCTACTGAAATAGAATCTCTCAGTTTTACAAAGCCAAAAAATTACCAAATTACGCTTGCACGCGAGGTATACAATATTGAGAGATTATTCATCAAATTAGGTTCAGTACTACTGTTTACAAATTCCATTCATGTTTCCGCTGGATGCAGAAAATTGTTCCTCAAATGTTATGTTAATGATTATATCATTTGAATCGCATTCTAAATTTTGAACTATATTTGACTGTAATCTATCAACAGAGTTGAAAGTCGTCCGTATATTATCCCTTATATATTCCACACACAAGCATCTCACCGAAAAATTCAAATTTTACACTCTCGTTATGGATATTTTCTTCTGGCCGGCATAGCAACTCTTAACCTTCCGGAAAGCAATCGACCGCCATATTACATCGACTTTCATCTTCATCGCTTCGTCGTCATCGTTCTTTAGCAAAATTCTTCTATTTTGTTAAAAATCAATGCTAATTTTCGTATGTATATGCATATACTTACAAAAATACTGACTCGCGTTACAATTTGGATAACCAATGACACCCGGGTTGGCGTTTGAATGAAAAAAGTATTATTTCTATAAGGTGTTTGAACGCCGTTTGAACAAGTTGACAGAGCTGCCGTTTAATGACACACGTTTCTTTAAAATCCCGCGTGATGAATATTATATTAATACGCGCTAATATCATATTATATCGTATGTATTACCTTGGTTCAAGCCAATTCCTAATATACCTAATTAATTTAACGCATTCAACGACGGGAATATATTTTTAACCGAATCTGTTAAAATGTTATTAGGATAAACAAACGTTGAGGTTTGAAGCATTAAAAAATCAACCTTCTCAATCAGGTGTAAACACTCATGTAGATAGGGTTAAGCGCATGAGCTTAAACTAAAGTCAATCTAGGCATGCATTTTCATCACACACAACTCACGACTGTATTTCTGCAGTTTGCACTTAGCAGATAGATACAGTATGAACAGGATTTACGGGTTTAGAAACAGAAGAGGAATGTTATATAAAGGTCACATTTTGCATTGGGGTTAACTCTCTTGTTAATTGGTCAGTGTTACCAGCATTCCCAAACAAGTTAAATCCTTGGGACTTTTAACTTGGAAGGTTAAAAGCGCATACCGAAGGAATATATTAAACTACATAGTCTGTCTAAAGTAGACTGTGCATCCATATCGGAATCGAAGAATAGAACTACGTCATCACCCTAATTTAAATCAAAATGTCGCTTATCGCGGCTAATCAGAATGCCCGGTGTCGGTACGCCTGTATAACATGCATCCATTATAACATCGATTACAAAATTGAAAAAAGAGAAATTGGAAATTCTTTTCTGACACCGCTAACCGTAAAAACGTTGGATGACAGAATATTATACTCACTAAGACGCCCAGAACTTTAGAAAAAATCGCCCGAAATATGATGACTACTTTTTGCAGGATACCTTTGAGTAACAAGTTATTAAATAACACGTTCCTATCGACCGAGTCCAAATCACCCTCAAAATCATTAAAAGATCAATACAGTGGGCTGTCAATATGTATGGCGGTGTTCTAGGTTTCGCCGAAGAGTGAATTTGTGATCGATACACCCTCTACCAGGAAACAATCCTGCTCACTGTTTACGAATCTGCGATTTCATGTGTAATGTAAGGCCCCGAAGACATACTAAAGCAAGAAACCGAGTAATGGCGTGAAAAAGATTTGTTTTCCTGAGCTCAGAACATCAAGTTCGTATACATTTTTTGAAAATAGGTATGATTATAGATTCTCTCCAACACTGAGGAATAGTTTCTGCGTTCCATAGCTGACGGAAAATGTCAACTAGAGTGCTATTAGAATATCACAACCCTCCTAGAACAGAACCGTGATCAGTCCATCAGGAATAGCTGCATTGAATCTTTTCTTTGACTCAATACCGAGCCTAATTTCTGCTTCGCTCGGCGACGTTGAATCAACTAACCAGGATACACAACACGAAACAAAAGTCGAGTACCATCTGCTGCTGGCTATCTAAATTGCTCGGACACCACGTTGAAAAGTTTCTTTATTGAACCGCCGAGATAGGCTTGTCGAATTATAGAACCCGGAAGCTTCGCGAAAGCTATGCTCTCAGAGATGTCTGTCTTTGGGCTAGAGAATTTTAATGTTAATCTCGATCGAAGGAGCGCGTTTTCAGAATCCAGAAACATCGACAGTACTCAATGCAGCCTCTCCATCTAGCGCTGATGGCGAGGTGGTCAATTTGTGTCCATGACTGATCAGCGTTAGGCGGACGCCAAGTTGCACACTACCGCTTTTTATGTATAAACGATGTGCTACTATTAAATAGTCTGTGCTATGCTCATAGGTGAAGAAATCGTTCACCATTATCTGTCCGCTGTGCATCGAGACTTAATGAACCAATGATTTGCTACTCAGTAACATCTGGGCTACCAGGTTGATACTTCATATTATCAGCAATAATAATGATATGACAACAAGGCTCACTGAACCTGATCTTACTGTCTCCACCTGATGACGGCAAACAGCCAGAAACCGATAGTGGTGTGTACGGGATGTGGATGTGAGCACCACAATACATTGATATCACAACATATTGCGCGTCGTAAACTTGCACGGAGTTTGTAGTTTATGGAACCTTTATGCTCCGTGTATTATATGGAAACTGAAATTTGCATATCCACAGCGTACCTATTATTATACCGAGCAACCATTTCTCCGGTTGATCATCAATCACGAAAAGTACTCAGCATATATGAGAGCTTGCATGATGTAAATTAAATGATCAGCATGAAGTCAGGCATATTTGCATACAATACTGACTGAACGTGAATTCAACTTGTTTAATACCAAAAGCGATTATGTGTGTTGTAACGCTTCAGTTAAAGCTAATCGGATCAAGATTTAGAAGTCACAGCTTACGAATTTCCTTATTGTAAGGAGTGCAGATTAAGATTGCGTCAATCCAGGCCAAATCGTACATCCTATTTAATTGTCTGTTATGCTGTTCACACAAGGTATGATGGCATTCGATTCAACTCGAAACACGTCAACCCACGAGTTGCACGCACACTTACCAATTGCATCCGAATTCATTCCACCCGATCAGTAATCGCTTTTACGCACGACGAAAGAGAACGTCAATTGATCGAACACGTTTATTGCACAAAAGACAGCAGCAACAACAACAAACACGCCTATCTTTTATATGCAAATCACGTTGCCACAAAACTGAGTTCTAAAGGTCACTCTTGGTTGTCCTTGAGAGCTGATTTGTCAATCAATTTCGTGTCAACCAATTAAATTCAGGTCATTGTCGAAGCAATAAACAAGGCTCACAGAGAGCTGAAAAGACTGCGTTTAACGTTTTTATGCCGGTAACATTCGATCTTTATTCCCCGAGACAAGGTAATCGCTTGACTGCATTTAGTATATTGTGTTCAATCCTGGGTCCCGTGCTTGACAAAAGAAGGATTGTGCTTTGAAAAGATCCGGCGCTTGGCTACTAGAGAGGTTGAGGGTCACACATTACAATTGGATCTGCAAACCTTATTTTGTTGGTCCCAGATAAATGAGTTACCATTTAACCCTGCGAAATGTAAATTGCTACGCTTGGAAACTCTCTGCTTCACACGTATCAGCTTTCATGAGTTCCGAGTTCCGAAATAAAACCATTTGAGTTAAAACTCACTAATTTCATTGAAGAGATGGAGCCTGTAAGGAGATCCAATAGAAGTGTTTTAGATTCGAAAGATGTTTTCTGGATATAATACTTCTGATTTACTGAGTCTTGTCCTTAAAACAGCAAAGCTGGACCCAGGACTTTTTAGCAACCGTATTTTTAGCCACTAGAATAGGCTTCCATATGATACACTCAATCACTCAAACTTGTTAAGTTTTACGAGAGAATCAAGCGCCAACTGGGAGACACTATTCTCAAATATTGACTACAAATAAAAACTGAAACAAACCAAAAATCATAATTGTATTGTTCACGCATTTTTCATCGTCACTAGAATCGATGACCTCTTACCGTGCTTTTAGAAAGACCCGCACATTAGTTTCCAGATATCCGGAAACAATGGTGTATAAACCGTACTTACTGTATACTCGATATCGAAGTACATGTTTCACAACTGCATATCGTGAAAGAAAATCTGGATGCGCGTTTGATTTTTAGCTATCACCACCCCTGTGTAACGTCAACTTGAAATCGCCACCCTAGACTCGCTTGACGGATATTAATAAATTGCATATTATTTCATTGTGGCTGACGTTGCCCATCTGATCATATTTACGAGAATTTTCGTCGCTAAAATCTTTATCATGCAATCTTCCAAAACCAGGATTATTAAGGTTTCATATTTGTCGTAATTCGACGTTTTGGCGCTTCTTACGTTTATTTTGTGCTAGAGAGTAGTATTATGCACTTCATCCGAAAGATTGTCATTAGCACAAATCATTAACTAATTAATTGTTTATTTATATCATATCTTCGAAATTAACCACAATAGCAAATTGCTCCAACGCACATATTACAAGCTTACTGATATTAGCAATTCACAGTTAAATTTAGTTTAGATGTCTCCTCGTCAACGCAGCAGGTTGAGAGGTGCCTAGTCACATCATCAGCGTAATCAAAAGATTTGTGTGTATCGACCAAGACGACCTATTATTCAACAATATGGTTTTCTTAAGTCAAAAGGAAAACAAATAAACTAGATCCTGCAGAAAATATACCACTCACAAGCCCAAGTCAAGTCATTTTAATTAGCTCACCAAAAAACGATCTGTGTCCGACTCATGTCGAGTCGGAAAAGTACAAACGACTTCAATGCCTCAGCTGTATACCGTGAACCGGATTGAATTTATGCATACCAACCCTCAATCTTTGCCAAACATATCACAACTTGGAACTAAAACTAGTCTTTCACATTATCCATCATTGTTAACCCATAAAACCATAAAGTGTCTATACGAACGTGCAGTGTCTGAGAAACAAAATACAGAAGCTTGATACTGTATGTATACAGCACTCACCGGACTTAGTTGCAATTACCGAAACATGGTTTGAACTTCATTTATCAGACAATGAATTGGCATTGAAAGGAATGTCTCTTCTCCGCCAAGACCGTACGGGACGCAGCGATGGCGTAGCACTTTACTACAACCAACAGTTATCATGCAGAGAAATTAACGATATTGACCTGCGAGTACAGGATACTCTGTGGTGCTTAATTAAGCTGACAACTGGAGAGGGCGTGATTTATCGGGCTCCAAGCGCAAGTGACGCGCACAATGTTGAACTACTCCAGAAAATTCGACTTCTGGCTGCCAGATTTCAAACGCCACTCCTTGTTATGGGATGTTTCAACCTTCCAAACTTGATGAAGAAAAACGATCTTTCGACGAATTCGCTCGACGATGCGTTTCAAGAACTGATCTTCGATATTCATTTTTATAACCACGTATTTGATAACACTAGATATAGATAAGGTAACATGCCATCCGTCCTGGATCTAATACTAACGAGTGATGAACACGCCGTCGAAAATCTCGGATACAAAACTCCATTGGGTTTTAGCGACCACCTGGTCCTCTTATTCGATTATGTTTGTCAAGCCGAAAGAATGAATGACACCAACAAAACAAAACTACAACTGGATATTGGAAGTCTTCATAATGCTATTCGATCGATTTCTGACTGGAAACCAGACACCACGGACGTGCATCGTTCGTGGGCAAACTTCATAGAAGAGCTGTGTGACGCAATAAACCTACATTCCAGATTTGTGCCAAAGACAACGAAAAACGATTTATCTTCACATTGAGAAGCCGCACAAGGAAGTGGATTAAGATACGCAACAATGCATGGAGAAACTATGTTCAGAATCCGATGCCAGATAATTGGGAAACATATCGTCTGTTGATGAACAAGGTCACCTCTCTTATCACCGAGGACAAGCAGTCTCAACAGGCAAGACTACTGACCATAATGGAGCGAAATCCCAAAGTCCCGTACCAGATTGTTAACACTACATCAAAATTAAGCTAGGAATCTCTGCAATACGCACACCTCATGGTCTAACTACGACTGCGTTCGAGGCTGCCGAAGTTCTTGCAGGTTATTACTGCAAAGCTTTTAGTCCCAAGGAATCAGTGCACCTTACGCCGCATTCGATCGGCTTTTCCGATGAAATACTAAATGAAATCTCAATAAACAATTAGTGTGTCATGCTCAGACTTTTTCGTTTGAATACCACAAAGTCACCAGGCGCAGGTGGAATCACTCTGTTTATCCTCAAACGATGCGCATCCTCATTGTGTGGTCCACTCAGCACGTTATTGCAAATTTCACTTGAAAATAGTATCGTTCCCGCGGAATGGAAATCTGGCATCATCACACCAATCTACAAAGGCGGGAATCCATCAGACGCTGCGAACTATAGACCAGTTACGTATTATTACTATTATTATTATTAAACAAGTCTTACAGACGATATGCCAACAAGTATACCATGAAGAAGGTACATGATGAAAGAAAAAAAGGAAAAAAAGGGGATTTTTGATCCTTTTTTTGTCTTTTTGGAATAAGGGAGGATCACTGATAAATGGGAACACAAGTACGGCAGCATTCTCGCCACTGGTTCCTTTCTTTTGCCATCACACTGAGTGTTATCAGCCACATATCTTCACGGTCCCTCGGACCCCACCCGGGTAAGCGCGATGTTCCGACGATGGCTAGTGCGGCTTTTAGACGCTTGAGGGTCTTCCACCAGGTATTCTTTTGTCCGCCACGGCGACGTTTCCAATCAGGTCCAGCGAGAGCAAAAAGAGCTAGGCGAGGAAGGCGTCGCTCATCCATACGGAGAACGTGCCCCAGCCATCTCAGCTGGCACATGGATATATGATCGGAGAGTGGCACAGAGTGATCGCCGAGGACTGCCCTCCTGACGTCATCATTTCTGACTCTGTGTTGCCAGCTTAGACGAGCTATACTCCTCAGGCAGCAATGATCAAACGTCGATAATCGTTGACTATCGGCTTGACGCAGCGTCCACGTCTTGCAGCCATACAGTAGAACTGCTCGTAAGGTGGCCTGGTACACTCTGCCCTTCAAGCGTAATCCAACATCGTGTCCGCGCCACAGATGCCGTAACTCAAAGAAAGCACGGGGTGCTCTTGCAATCCGTGCTGTGATTTCAGCTTCGATATCGCCCCTAGTGGTGGTGCAGCTCCCTAGATAGGTGAATCTGTCAGTCACTTCCAGTTTATGGTCTTTGACCGTCAAATCAAGTATTGGGTCTGTCCAATCCTGTAGGAACACTTTGCGTTTTGACGGAGAGAAATGAAATCCATACAGCGACAACTAATCAGCGAGTAGATCCAAAGCGCTTCGTATGGCGCAAGCATCCTCTCCGAGGAGAGCAATGTCGTCAGCATAGTCCAGATCCATAACTCGTCGACCGGGGGAGCAGGTCGATCCCACAATTCGGTAGCTGGGCTGTTGCTGCTTTCATGACATCGTCAATCGCAAAGTTAAATAGGAATGGGGAGATCGGACATCCTTGACGAACCCCGCTGGAAATGGTAAACTGCTTGGATAAATCACCATAGGCTTTGACTCTGCCGGTGGTGTGGCAGTACAGCTTCTTGCGCAGGATTACGTACTTCGGTGGGACACCATGGCGAATGAGACAGTCCCAGAGAGCGGTTCTGTCAATGGAATCAAAGGCTGCTCGTATGTCAAGAAAGACGATAATTGTTGGACATGCGTATTGGTAACGTTGCTCCAAAATTTGGCGCAGTGTGAAGATTTGGTCCACACACCCGCGTCCTCCTCTGAAACCAGCCTGTTCTTCTCAATACTCTGCTTCTCGGTAGCTGTTGAGCCTGGTCAGGATGATTGATGCAAACAGTTTAGAAACCGCCGATATGAGACTGATACCCCTGTGATTACCGCACTCTTTCCTCGACCCTTTCTTGAATACTGGGACGATGGCTGACGCTCCCCACGCGCTGGGTATGGTTTCCTCGTTCCAGATCCTTCCGATGAGCACTGACAGCTCACTGCACAAAACGTCGACACCTTCAACGAATAGTTCGGCTGGTAGCTCGTCTAAACCAGGTGCCTTGCGTCGTCTAAGCTTCATTATGTGTGAGCGAATTTCTGCCTCTGTAGGTGGTCCCTGTGGGGCCGGCCACTGAGTGGTGGAGCCACTTGGCTGAGCAACAGAGAGTGGTCGCGGTTGATTGAATTGGCTAGCGAAATGTTCCCTCCAGCGGTCCATTCGCTTTTCTCTGTTGGTAATCAACGACCCATCTGCTTCCGTGATGAGTTCGCTCACGCTGGGCATTCGGGGTCCCGTGGAGCGTATAAGCTGGAACAATTTGCGGGTGTTGCCAACTGCTTGGGCTGCTTCCATCTCGCCTGTCCGCTCTTCCCACCATGATTCTCGGTCCGTTTTGAGACTGGTCTTCAACTGGTGGCGAATTTGCCTGCGCTGTTCATCATATCTTTCCCCGGAGGTAAGAAACGCTGTTGGTCAATTAATTTGGCTGTAGCAGCAGATATCCAGTTGGAACCTGTTCGCTTGGATGTTCCACAGCTTTCCAGGCCAGCATGATACATTGCGCTTTGGATTTGAGCCCAATGCTCCTCAATATTATCGGGATGGGGTCCGAGTGCATTAGATAGGGCCGTTAAATAGTTCTCTGCCACTGATCTATCTGATAGTTTAAGCGTATCCAGCCTCGTGATATATTTTTCTTACGCGATCCGCTGAAACGCATAGTTAAGTTTGCACAGACTAACGCGTGGTCTGATTATAGGCAGGTCGACCAATATGATCTACAGTCTTGCACACTGGAACGCCATCGATAACTGATCGCAATGTGATCAATTTGTGTCCAGAGTCCTGTTGAGGGGGATCTCCATGTTGCTGACCGTTGTTTGGAATGTCGGAAGTTGACGATGCTGAGAAATAGGCGGTGCTCAGCACAACAGGCGTTCACCGTTGTCCGATCTGACGCAATCGAGACCATACGGACCACCCAGGTGTCGTTCACTTTGTGAGAGGCGGCCAACTCGGGCATTAAGATCGCCAGCCAGGATGACAATATCCGACTTTCGTGCTTTACGCAGTAGTTCGTCTAGACTTCGGTAGAATTCGTCTTTCGCTAAATCAGCACTGCAGTCAGTGGGGGCGTAGGCTGCGATGACGAAAAGTGCACGGGTGGTCTGCCTGTGTTGACTGATTTTGCATGAGCCACCAAGTCGGACGGCGCATAGACGGCTATTGACAGGTAACCAGTCAATCAAGGCTGCCTCGGCGCGTGAGCTCAGGGCAATACCAACTCCTGCAAGTCCCGCTGTCTGGGCCTCTTCATCACCAGATACACGCAAACGGAACTTGACGCCGGTATTATTCGGTGAGCATAGGTTTATCACATTACTAGAGTCGTGTAAGCGCGTTTCTGATAGGCAGCAGATGTCTACTCTCATCGTTTCTAGTGTACGAGCTAATCCAGCCTGTTGTCCTGCTTGGCTCAAGGTCCTGACGTTGAATGCAGCTAGCTTGAAGGGCATACGGGGTTTCAAGAATTGAACACTCTGGCTTGGTTGTTCTGTGTTTGGCGAGCTTGAAGGAGCATCTTGACGAGATTCATTGCTTGTGTTTAATGAGAGGTGTGGGATATAAGGATCGGCATGTGATGTAATGTAGCGAAGGTAATTTTGACAGCAAGTTGTGGTTGAAGTAGATTCCATGGTTCTTGTTGTAGGCGACATACTACCCGGTTGCCAAGGCCGAAGTGGGGGGTTAGCTTAGGGGACCCCACCCGGAGCCTTTGACTCAAAAGTCTTCCCGCAATCGGGTATGTCGCAAGGTAGCGGAGGTTTGGAATCAGGGTTTTCCTTCCCTTCGATGGATTGCCCTCCCAGGCTAACGAGCTCCATCTGCCCGGAGCAAACTGGTTTTGAGGCGCCAGTCACCCGCCATATGGGAGCATTTTATAAACAGTGCGAGCTCATTCCCACTGCCACCCCCGGCTATGACAACCTTTGGAACTAGCTACGGTTAGTGCGATCAGTCTGCCAGGTTGGGGTCCAAAAGATGAGCATTCGCAGTGGCTTCTTACCCTTAGCGATATGGCGCACAATCGTGTTTAGTGGCCATCATGTTGTAGACAATTCCTTGCAGTGTTTGATTCATCTTGTCGGTTATCAAGTTAAGTGGTGAGCAAAGCTTGTTGTGATACATGACAGTGAAAGCCGCAAGGAAGCTGCCATGCTGAAGTCGCTCTACTCGTTTCAATGCATGTTTGATTCGAGGTGTAGGCACCTCATCCCAATGAGTCTGTGTCTAATCTTCTCTTGGTTTAGCTCCCACGAATACCCATCTTTTAGAATTTTACTTTTTCATGGTTGTATGGTAACCAAGCACTCGGTACATGATACTGGTGTAATGCCATCGTCATGTTGACTTGTTCGAATAAGTTTTTGTCCTCACTACTTTTCCAACTTGTTTTTATCCTGCTTTCAGGTGAACCTCAATCGAAACGGACCCATGTTCTTTTTCTCCCTCCCCCCAAAAATGTCTGTGTTTATGTGATGTGGTTTTACTATGTGAATGATACTTGAACCCGTGATCAATGTCGAACTTGTTGTCAAATAAAATGTTTCTTTCATTTTGTTCTGATTGTTCGTGGTTTATTGCCATGATACACATGGAGGCATTGTGTAAAGCGTCGTCTGCAAGCTGGGGAGGAGCAGATACAGCTCTTGGCCGCTGAACGCAGATCACGCCGCCGGCGTGTAACTGAAGCAATACCACCGAGTTCTGACTTTCGTTGTCAGCGCTGCGGGAGAGATTGTTCCTCCCGAATCGGACTGTTTAGTCATTCAAAAAGTTGTAGAACATGAGCATTCATTCGATTGTGTTGTTCGCCTCCTGCCATTGATTCGTGAGAAAATAATAACGAAACAGGTGCAAATATGGCTGAAGATTCCGTTTTTTATCATCATCTTCACGACAGATCATTTGTACACATGACCTAGGCGGCGCTGTCGTAGTAGGGTGAACCAGCTTTAGAAAGCACTTTGGCAATTGTCAGTTTGTCCATCCACGATATGTTCAAGATGCAGCTGCTTAAATGGAAGGCATCCATTCGTGGAGGGTTCAGGATTCCCCACCATACAGTAAAAGATTTAATATGCCAGCACTGTATGTCATCATCTTTGTCCTCGTTATGAATTTGTCGTTGCTGCAGACACAAGAGTTTAAACGGGTAAAATGACGGCTGCTCTGCCAACCCGCTTATTAATCTCCGTGTCTAGCTAGCTTTCAGTGTTTATGCATTGTGAGTGTGTTCATAGGAGCCTTTACACGACGTATATTTTGGTTACGGTACCTCATCATCATCACAGACAGCATTACAACGGTAGTGCGTACCGAATGCTTAACTGCCACACAACCATGAAAAAGTAAAATCCTAAAAGATGGGGAAGGGTGGGACTTAACTAGCTACGGATTTTATAGAAGAGTAAGCACAAACAAACGGGGTAGAGGTGCCTACACCTCGAATGGAACATGCATTCAAACAAGTTTCGTGAACGAGTATAGCGACATCAGCCTGGCAGCTTCCTTGCGGCTTCCACTGTCATGCATCATAACAAGCTTTTCTCGTCACTCCGCTTGACAACATACAAGGTTAAACAAACACTCCAAGAAGATGATTAGTGCAAGACCGCCATTGAACACGGTTTCTGGACATATCCTGAAGCGTAACTAGCCATTGCGATATCTGATCGCGGGGACACCGGCCTGGAAGACGCACTGCGCCGACTTTTTGAAAGATTACTAGTAAGGGTTTTTGACTGTTTATGCCATGTGACGGTTTGGCCACCCCGAGATTTACGCCAATCTGGATGTGGTGTCGCAAAAAGAATCTGTTTCGGAAGTCGGTGGTCCGGCATCCGTAAAACGTGACCCAACCAGCGTAACCTAAGCAGGTTGATTTGCTTCTCTATATCAACATTACTACCGAACAACTCCTTTCGGAGAGCATCGGTGCGCATGCTCGAACGTAGTTCATTGTTGTGCTGCTTTGAGCTGGCATAATGAATCATGGCGGCGATACGTCTTTTGAACTTTCGGAAAGTTTCACAGATTCCAGCGTCGGACTCACTGAGGGCACTTAATTTTGTATTTGATAGCGACAAACCACCAGAATCCCATTGTCGAGTGTCCGTTCTGGCGATGTCAGCAACACACTGCATTTGTCTCAAGCGTTTTGCGCGCTTCAGTTAAGATCACGCCTTGACTCTGTGCGGGAAATTCGTAGTTTTTTGTGCGAAACTTATTGAACAGTGGATTCAACGGATTACTTAGTCTACAACATGTCTGTTGTTTCACGAGTCAATGATTTTATCGTATATTCTCCCTGTAATGATGGCCGCACGCTTTCTTGTATATGTCCTTCATTGGTGGTCTTCCGCTGAAGATGGTGGATAAAGAATGTGACAGAGCCACAAGACTCACTTGTAAAGTAATTAGTCGATCGTTCCAAAGGTTGTCATAGCCGGGGGTGGCAGTGGGGATAAGCTCCCACTGTTTATAAAATGCTCCCATATGGCGCGCGTCTCAAATAGCCTCTGACAACCAAGTCCAGCTTCTCGCCTGCAAATGTGGCTCCCCGAGCCCGGAGTAACTGCTTCTACCAACTGGAGAAGTGACGAGGGCGAGTGACTGGCGCCTGAAAACCAGCTTGCTTCGGGCAGATGTAGCTTGTTAGCCTGGGAGGGCATTTCATCTAAGGGAAGGAAAACCCTGATTTTAAACCTCCACTGCCTTGCCGGATACCCGATCGCGGGAAAGGCTTCTGGAGATAAACCTAGAACGGAGTCTGACAGACGGTTAGTTGGTGCACACCACCTCTTTCTGGCAACTCCCTGCTGCCTTGCAGGTCGCACTTGGTTGTGCAAAGTCTAGAGAAGCTGACTCGAACAAACGCCGAGTAGTGCTGGGGACGAGGCTTTGTACCCAAATTCCCAAGAGTCTTCATTGAAGCCGACTCATCCTCCAGGAGGAGATAGTCGCACACAAGTTACAAGTTCTCGGTGATAACGCATTTTTGCTTTAAATATAACCGATATTAGAATATAAGTTCCTTAGGATTTCAATAGGCTGTTTAGTGGTAAGACTAATCAGAGTCTATTACGCTTGATCTGACGAAGTTTCTGTACCACAGACAACGCTGCCGCTTGCTGGCTGTTTCCGTCATCAGGTGGAGATGGTAAGATTAGGTTCAGTAAGCTTTGAATCAGTGGATAAGTGGTAAACAAAGTTTTTCTTGAATGCCACTGTTTAACGAACCACGATGTTCGAACACAGAATCACAAAGTTATTCGTGGTCAAGCACTCAAGGCGCTTATGGACTAAAGTGAAGTGTTGCTCACATCCCCCGCACTTACACACCACTAGCGGTTTCTGGCTTTTTGCGTCCACCTGTTGGAGACGCTTATTTTAGATTCAGTAATTACCTTCAAACAGTGGATAAGTGGTAAACAAAGTTATACTTGAATGACACTGTTACATAGGGTCGTACAACGAACCACGATATTAAAATACAGATTCATAAAGTATTAGTCTAGCACTCAGGTCGCTTATGTATGACCACAGTAATGTGTTGCTCACATATCCCCAACTCACACCATTACCGGTTTCTGGCTGTTTGCCGTCATTAGGTGGAGACCCTAAGATTAGGAAAAATTAAGCCTTGAAACAAAGTTATACTTAAATGCCACTGGTACATAGTGTTCGTACAACGAACCACGATGTTCAAGCACAGAATCACAAAGTGATTCGTGGTCAAGCACTCGAGGCAATTATGGATGACCAAAGTAATGCGTTGCTCACATCCCCCACACTTACACACCACAACCAGTTTCTCCCTGTTATCCGTCATCAGGTGTAGACAATAAGATTAGGTTCAGTGAGCCTTGAAACAGCGGATAAGTGTTAAACAGAGCTATTCTTTAATGCCACTGTTACATAGTGTTCGTACAACGAACCACGATGTTAAAACAGAATCGAAAAGTGATTCTTTGTCAAGCACTCGAGGCACTTATGGATGACGAAAGTAATGTGTTGCTCACTTCCACAGCACTTATACACCACTACTGTTTTCTGGCTGTTTGCCGTCATCAGGTGTAGACTGTAAGATTAGGTTCAGTGAGGCTCGCAACAGTAGATAAGTTGTAAACAATGTTACATTTAAATTCCTCTGTTACATTGGGTTCGTAAAACGAACCACGATGTTCCAATACAAGAATCACAAACTGTTTCGTTTACGGTTATATGGATAGCAATTAATCATCTATGAATATTTCTCAAGACTATCAAATTTGAATAGCTTTGTCTGTGGATGTTTCGTGTAGGATCGAGAAAACTCCCTTGTCTTCCCTCAAGCGAGATCATTTTCGCGTCAGAAATCATAAGTTTTACTTAAATGTTGCCAACTATTTTGCACTTCGAAGCATTTCTAATAAAACCCCACACCGAATCCCAGTCTATATTAAAAACATTGTTAGCCAGCGATAATTTTATAAAGTGCGATGCATATTTTATGAATGTAATGCAGCGTGAATGCGCGATAGTTCGGCTTCGTAAACTTTGCTCAATGCGAAGTGGATTTGAGTACCTGTTGGTTGAAAAAGTCAGAGTTAGGATGAAAATATGATATTGCGTTACAAAATATTGAAAAAGCGTCGTAATTTTTCCAAATATTTATAACCTTATGGACTCACGTAGAGATTATTGTGCGATACGTTCCCTGTGTGTGGGGAAAACACATGTGTTATTTGAGACAATGTATCATCCAATTTACTAGTTCGCATATGCTAGAAAGAAGTTATACTAGCCATACATGGGGCGGAACTTGAATATTTCAGATAACATTTTTCATTATAACAAATGCGTAGTTGTGCCGCGACTATTGTTAATCACGAACTTTCAAATGGGATGCATAACTCCACCCTCCGACACAACAAAAGAGCAAGAAGCGCAGAATAGTCCAACGACGACAAATCCGAGTTTGTAATATTTTTTTAGTTTGCGGCGGATTCCAATTGAACAATTCGTGTGACAACATCGCAACTATGGAATGATGGACAACGTCAGCCGTAATTGAAGGGCATGCAATTCGTTGATTTCGGCCCAAGGGGCTCAGGGTGGCGATGTCTTGAAATGTACCGGTTGGCACGAAATCGACTGACAAAATAAGATGGAATTAACAACCGGGACGTGCATGCGTGAGGATGTTTGTTTGCTCTGTCTATGTAAGATAGGCGTGTTTCGTTATTTTTCCAATGGTTAATAAACGCCTTTGGCTAATAAGCGTCTCTTATGTTCTTGAATTCGTGTGCGAACACGATTAGCGTTGGACAGGTTGAACTCGCGGAGAAATCAAGACGCAAATGAGATGCGTTCGTGCAACGTTGTTACTCTTTGTTTGTGTTTGTACCGCCGAACGTCAGAGGATTGTTCTTCATTCCATATCCCCAAAGATTGGAAATATTGAAAATGTTTTCTGTGCAGTATCGCCGGACCCGTGGTGATCTTATCTATCTCCATCAGATCATGTCCTCACCCACCCACCCGTGCTTTTCCCTATTCTCCCGCAATACCGAGACAACGCATTTGCGCGGTCACTCCCTCAGACTGCTTGAAACAGTCCTGTATCAACTGCCGAAATTACTTTTTCTATGTGCGTGTTTGTGCTGTTTGGAACAAATTACCAGAGGATGTGGTATCGGCTCCTTCCTTAACCGTGTTTAAACACAGAATCGACTCCTTCCCCAAGAACCCCATTACAAAAACCCCTTGATGCCACGCACGTACTACATTTAACTTACTGTTTCACTTGTTTACAAGTCTAACGTAACCGCGATGCCTCCGTTTCCCCTGCTACCGCCTCGCAAATTCGGGTAGACGCAATTTCCAAGCGAGTGTGGCCCGCTATATGGCCTCCCCGCCGCCGTACTAGATGATACTCCCTGTTTTATTTTCACCGCACTGTATATAACACCCTGTGATTTTTTAAGCTATGCTTCTACGCCACAAAAACTATTGTTCTATTATCCTCTTATGACACTCGCTTCATCTTTTCACTTTTGCTTGCTTTATTAAATACCATACCATCCTGCAGTTGTTATTTTAGGCTTGTACGCTTTTTTACTGCAATAAACCTTTGTTCCAGTGTTACTGTTGGACCAATGAATGTCGATAATTTGCTAGTTATAGGCCAATTGCCAAATGTTGATCTGAAATGGCCCGGCCTGTCTTTACCCCACACGCTACACTTTTACCTCGTGTCGAAGTTCGACATCAGTCAAAGCATTTAGATTTGCTTTTATTATTACCCAGATATGAACAACTATATTTAACAAATTTATATCGCATTTGCTAATTCTACCTCTATTATTTCAAAAAAAATGGAGGCGGAGATTTGTAGCGACTTGTAATTTCACTTTCTTTTCAATTGCTCTTCCATTTCCTCATATGTTTGTTTTAATCAACGATAATTCCATAATAAACTTTTTACGCGTGCTTTCCTATTCTGCTTGATTTCCATGGTGCTGTATTATTGCGTGTTTGCGAATCACGACGGTTAACAGCAAAATTGTCTTGGCGCCATATTTTCAGCTTCGTCAATTATAACTGCTGATCAACGCGACACACCGGAGTTTGGAGCTGGAATATTTTTGTGTGTGGATATTTGCGTTGGACATTTGCGTTGAATTTTCACTTATCGTGAGTTCGTTCCTTTGTCCGTTTTTACTATAAAATTTTCCTGTTATATTTTTGCATTTATTCACTACAGATTTACGAAAACTTACAACTTCTCCGATGCTTCATTTCTAGAAACCGAAAAATAGTTTTATTGCATATTTAACAATGTACACTTTTAAATTTTAGATTTTATAAACTCACAGATAGCGATCCGCGTCATCGCTATTGTAAACAAATACATTTTTGTTATAATGTGTCGAACATATAAAATAACATTAAGACATTTATGCACTTACTAACTCAAGACGTCCAGGAGTTCCAACCTGGAAATTCAAATTATTTCAATTATTTGATAAGACTCAGTAGCGAAAATATACATCCCATCATGTAGCTTTTAAACGCACACACGCATGTGGTGGGCATTGAGACGATCCTTCTTAGAGATAAATCCCAAAGATTTTCAAGTTCTGTATAGCTCTCACGTCAGACCAATATCAGAATTTTGGCTTCCGTTGAACTATTCGTTAACAAAAGGGGAGAAGGATCGACTGGAGAAAGTCCAAAGAAGGGCTACCAAGTGCGTGAGGGGTATATTTCGTATTCCCTATGACGACAGATTGCGGGAACTCAAACTATTCCCACTGTAATATCGAAGAATGCGATATGATTTGCTGGTCACGCGGAGAATCCTGCTTGGATATTACGGAACGGAACTTCAACATTTCTTTTCGGTATCCACGGACTCCAGAACTAGAGGTCATTCGCTGAAGTTGCAGAAGCGCCGAACGGAACACCTGAAGCCATCGTTTACTCTGTCGACCAGAGTGGTCATTATTTGGAATGCACTCTCCGCTGATGCAATTGGGGCAGTCACCGAAGAGCAGTTTAAACGCATATTGGACGGTGAACTTCCCGCTATCCTGCGCGATTCGCCTACTCTTCCAGCTCAGTAACTCCTCGTGAGGAATCTACGCTGAGATAGCAGAGACACGGGAGGTGAAGCGGCTTTCACGGACTGTAGTCCTCCTGCCGTCTATTCAGAAGAAGAACTTAATGAGTTTATCAATCGGTTCAGCAAGTTCAACTGAACGCCAATCGAAAATATGTTTATCATGATAATATGGTGAATTTAATCGAAAACGTTGTTATTTATCATGAAATAAAAATTTGCTATGCATCTGTTAACATATTTTGGTATCATCTCGCCTCTGGCACAGACGTTTCGTAAAAGCAATTCTGTAGTTCAAGTTTAGGTATCACATGGAAATAAATTCAGTTTGCCAATTCTCATTTACTCATGAAATCCACCCTCAATATTAGTCAAATAGTTTTACTGGATGAATATATGAGATGTCGTTCTATTATGGCACACAAATTTACGCAGCGAACTTTGTTTATTGCTTTCATTTTGCTCAAATGTTTCACTTACTATCAACTGATTACAGTTATTCCTTGATCATTTTAAACTCTGTAGATACCGCTGCAGAATTTGACGTCATTAAGGGTTGATGAATTTGGCTATTTCCGAAATTTAGTATCAATGTTTCTTTAGAAGTGATGTCCATCTCATAATGATTATCACATTATCAAAATTATCCACGAAAGATCTTGGAGTGTGGATTAGTGGAAACATAAACGAAAACTGTGTACTGACAGAATATATATCGACGGGCCAACAGATTGTTAGGTATCCTTCGAAGAATATTTGGAAGATTCTCTCTGGTAACGTTACCAAGAATAATGAATGTCTACCTTCGCACTACGATGGAGTATGCGGTAGAGGACTGGGCTTTTCGGCTGCGAAAGGATATTGCTCTCTTCGTTAAAATCGTGATAGGTCTTCGCAATGTTCCGTACACCGAAAGATTGCGACATCTGGGTCTATGTGACTCTATCCAAACGAGGATACGACGCGACATTATTTTGACCTATAGAATTGTGGATACTAAAGGACACTAAAACACTTACTTAATTTGTGTGACGGGCAAGTGACACGCGGTCATACCTTATCCCTTTACGTTCCAAGTTCCCGTATTGACTGTCGGCGCCATTTTATTCGCCGCACGTGCTATATTTCTTCGGAATTCCCTACCCCAACATGTAGTGGACTCTCCTTGCCTGGCGATTTTTGAAGCGAAATTGGATTTGCACTTGCAAACAAACATCATTCTTGAGCCTTATATTTGATATTCTCTATTGCTTTCACACCATTGTATTTTTCATGTTTTTATTCATACCATAATCCTGTGGTGTTGTAAAGTATTAACTTTTATAACCATGAATCCTTGAATCCTTGAAAATCCGCGGTGAAATAAGTTTTCTGAATTTGTGAATGTTCTTCGCTGGACAAGCAATATTGTTTCATTGCATTCCAACGTTGACGTAGCATTGAACTATTTTTATTGATTTATATTGTTCCGTCTACGGTGAAGCATATTTTATGCGGTTTTATTCGCAGTTATCTACGCTATCTGAGTTTGTTTAGGATCTACAAGTCTGCTTTCGATTTTCGAATAGCATATTCCTCTGAAGAGTTTATCAATATTCCCTGGTAAACCTATTAACTTACTAGGAAGACTTAAAGGAAACAATCAGGAATAAAGCATGCAGTTTTTAGCATTAACATAAAACAATTGCTTTTATAAATACGTCAAACATGCGTGTTTAATGACAAGAAAACTTTTGCAATTCCTGGATTTTCTCAATGAGAAATGAGAATCATCATTCCGAAAAAACGTGCAAAATACACAAAGCATTACTCACTTATTTCCTGCAAGGCTGATAATCGAAAATTGCCAATTATCTTTAAAGAATCAAATATGCACTTGATTTCAATTACTATGGATAATGCATCGCCACATGTTTTAGCATAGATAATTGTATAGAAACAACTGCTATTCGCAAATACGAAGACTGTGTGCACAGCTGGAATTAATGTTTTTTCTTATATATCTGCGGCTGTCCTGTCAATTAATCGTCAGACAATTAATCCTCAGACACTTAATCGTCGACACTTAATCCCTAGACACTTAATCACCAGACATTTGATCCCCAGTTTGATAACTTCTGATTTTGAGAAAGTCAATCTTTCTGTAGTTGAGTATCGCTGAATTGCTCGAGATGTCATAACATGCAAAGAAAAAGACGAAAGATGAAAGTAGATAATGAGGCAGACGATGGTTTACGCCTCATGATTGTGCCGTTGAATGATGCATTACAGTCACTCTTTTCTTGCCAACATTCCACCATGTGGACATTTCTTAGCGGTTTGCGAAAGGATTGCCGAAAGCATACGGTCTCCGTTCTTCACACAAGTGGTGGGGTTCATATCAAACAGACGAAGAAAGATGCTGAAATATGCGGATTCTTCAGAAGTTATCAAACTGACTGACTGAAGATTAAGTGACTGGGGATGAAGTGACTTTTGGGTTAAATGTCTGGGGATTAAATGTCTGGCGGTTAAGTTTCTAGGGTTTAAGTGTCGACGATTAAGTATCAGTAAACCATAACTACGTTACGTGTGTACGTAAATGAAAACGGCGTCCGTGTGTGTGAATACTCCACAACACTCGAATTTAAATATGAACTTTTCATCATATAAATGGAAAATCAGAAATAGACTGTTATGACTTACACTTCCTCTAACAACTTTTCACTGTGAAGGAGATTTACAAAGAAATATTGAAATGCATTTGGATGATGGAGTGAACACCGAAATTAAACGGTTCTTACATATCTCCTTGGGCCACCGACCTAAAACGAAAAACAGTTTGAATTAACGTGCATTTGGCGATGTACATTTGCTAATTAATACTTTAGAATAATCAACTCACAAACTACGATATATGAGCAAACTATGGTAAGAGCAAAAAATAATGTGAATTGCAGAGGGAACGATGATAAAGTTTCACATTACAGATATTATGATTATTTATTTTCCATTCATGTTTTCCTTTTTAGAAATAATTTGCTGTGATATTCGTGCAGCTTTAATCCCTTTTCCAAACAACTTTAATTTATAACATTTATATTTTGTCATTGAACATTTTTTTATTTTATGGTCTTAATCCAATAAAGCGATATGAATAAACGCGGTTAATGTATACAGCCCAAGCCAGTGTCACTTTAATTAAAAATACATCCGCTGTACTACGCAAAATCTGGCAAGCTGAATGTTTGAACATTACTTGAGCTAAAGGTAACGAAATAATTCAATCGCATCCCATCCACGTTACAGGATAACCGAGTAAAACCCTAGGAGGCATCCTTTGTAGTTTAAACCCCATTTCCCACAAGGTTTCACAAAGTCTTTTTCGTAGTAGAAGCAACGGTGGTAGTAATCACACATTTTAAATCAATACGTAATTATTTATATAATTTAAAATATATTTTCATTTTCATTAAAACTCACATTTCCGTGTAGTCACGGAACCTGTAGTAAGAATTTAAATGCTTGTAAATAAATCAATTTAATTATCTGGTGGTCTTTAAAACTACATTAGGGACTTTTCAATTAAAATATAAAAGTGTATTTCCGACGGTCATTTTTGATCAATTACGCTTTCCGTAAAGCTTCACGTTTGCTATAAAATTAGCTTTTGTATGTTTTCAAAAGCGTCTTCTTTCGCTGGGCTTAAAATATTTCGACTTTGACAGACAATTGAGAGAATCTGTCCGAATAGCAATACATTCTTATGTGGATTGAATTGCATACATAATTGGTTCAAACACTTTCTCATAACTGAATACATAAATTTATATGGAGCTAATAGTAATAGTTAACATTTCCTTTCATTAAGTCTCTATCAAATTATTTATTTGCGATTTAGTACATTACTTAAGCCTCATCAAATAAAATTGCAAATTCAACAAGATAAATGCAAAGTTGTAGTTTGATAACAAATTGTTTTTTTCATTTTGGAAATCTTTGATTATTCTAGTGAAAGAATTTTAACCGATTTAAATGATGTCATTATTAGAATGGCATTTGTATAATCGCTGTAGAAAGTATATACACATTAATAGTTTCCATAGAGTATTAAGAACGACTTCTAATTACTAATACAACTCACCAAACTTTCTGTTTGTGGATTCTATAGCAAACATTCATAGTTTAAAAATATGTGATGTTGTGTAATATCAACATTTTTAACAAGCAATATTTAATCACATATGTGGTATCAATTCCATTTCGTTACGCAAATGCCTCATTTACAATTGAAAACTTCACCGTAATGTTCAATTAAAGTAAGCGGATTAACATGGGATATATTGTACTGAAGTTTGGTAAAACATGTTATTTATCATTTATTAAAATATTAAAAAAAATCGGTAAAGGTTACTGCATTCACATTATGAAAACGTTTATAATTCTTCGAGTTTTACATTTGCAAGGCAATGGATGCTGAATTCAATCAAAATTGAGAACATTGCAAAACTGGTTCTGTATTTATACACACTCACATTTTAAATTCGTCTTTCAAACTTTTGGAACAATGGAAAATTTCACATTATGGAAATATATTTACAAAAATCAAAGTGACGAAAGTCTATTAAGCTGAATCGAATTTGGTCATACTCATACAATGAATTGAAAATTCTTGACCTAGTAAAACATGTAGAACTTCGTACGATGTAAACCATAGATGTACATGACAATCGCATGATTGGTTGATTTGCCACAGCTTTTCGAATACCTAAACAGTCTGATTCGGGAGCAACAATCTTCATGGCAGCGCTCGCAACGATAGTCAAAAATCGGTGGATAGGCTTGATCGGGGTTCGATCACATGTTTCGTAACACATTTCGAAAGAGCTTTATAAAGCAGGTTGTTTATACATCTTTGTTTATATTGTGTTTTTTTGTTGAAAACCTACGACCATATTTATCTCGCAACTAAGTCCGGTGAGTGCTGTGTAAATACAGGAGCTTGATACCGTATGTACACAGCATTCACCGGACTTAGTTGCAATTACCGAAACATGGTTTGAACCTCATTTATCAGACAATGAATTGGCATTGAAAGGAATGTCTCTTCTCCGTCAATACCGTACGGGACGCGGCGGTGACGTAGCACTTTACTACAACCAACAGTTATCCTGCAGAGAAATTGAAGATATTGACCTACGTGTACAGGATACTCTGTGGTACTCAATAAAGCTGACAACTGGAGATGATTGCATTGTTGGCGTGATTTATCGGGCTCCAAGCGCAAGTGACGCGCACAATGTTAAACTACTCCAGAAATTTCGACTTCTAGCTGCCAGATTTCAAACGCCACTCCTGTTTATGGGAGACTTCAACCTTCCAAACTTGATGAAGAAAAACGCTCTTCCGACGAATTCGCTCGACGATGCGTTTTAAGAACTGATCTTTGATATTCCTTTTTATAACCACGTATTTGATAACACTAGATATAGAGACGGTAACATGCCATCCGTCCTGGATCTAATACCAACGAGTGAGGAACACGCCGTCGAAAATCTCGGCTACGAAACTCCATTGGGTTCTAGCGACCACCTGGTCCTCTTATTCGATTATGTTTGTCAAGCTGAGAGAATGAACGACATCAACAAAACAAAACTACAACTGGATATTGGAAGTCTTCACAATGCTCTCCGAACGATTTCTGACTGGAAACCAGACACCACGGACGTGCATCATTCTTGGGTATACTTCATAGAGAATCTGTGTGATGAAATAAACCTACATTCCAGATTTGTGCCTGAGACAGCGAAAAAACGATTAACCTTCACGTTGTGAAGCCGCATAAGGAAGTGGATTAAGATACGCAACGATGCATGGAGAAACTATGTCCAGAATCCGATGCCATATAATTGGGAATCATATCGTCTGTTGAGGAACAAGGTCACCTCTCTTATCACCGAGGGCAAGCAATCTCATCAGACAAGACTGCTGACCATAATGGAGCGGAATCCCAAAGTCCTGTACCAGATCGTTAACGCTACATCAAAAATTAAGCCGGGAATCTCAGCACTACGCACACCTCATCGTCTAACTACGACTGCGTTCGAGGCTGCTGAAGTTCTTGCAGGTTACTACTGCAAAGTTTTTAGCCTCAAGGAATCAGTGCATCTTACGCCGCTTTCGATCGGCTTTTCGAATGAAATACCAAATGAAATCTCCATAAACAATAAGTGTGTCATGCTCAGACTTCTTCGTTTGAATACAGCAAAGTCACCAGGAGCAGATGGAATCACTCCTTTCATCCTCAAACGATGCGCATCCTCATTGTGTGGTCCACTCAACACGTTATTCCAAATTTCGCTAGAAAATAGTATCGTTCTCGCGGAACGGAAATCTGGTATCATCACACCAATCTACAAGGGCGGGAGTCGATCTGACGCTGCGAACTATAGACCAGTTACGTTGTTGCCAGTAATTTCTAAAGTGCTAGAGAGTTTAGTAGCGGAAAAGATCACCCATCACCTCGAAAACAATAGACTGCTTGCGACTGAACAGCACGATTTCAGGAAACATCACTTATGTCTATCTAACCTCTTGCTCACCTTAAACGACTGGACTGAGTGTGTGGACAATGGTTACTCCATCCACGCATGCTTTTTTAGACATGCCAAAGGCTTTCGGCCGCGTCAATCATAGTATTTTAATCCAGAAACTTGAATTACACGGGATAACAGGAAAACTTCTTGCTTGGCTAGAAAACTATTTACGCGACAGGAGTGCGCAAGTCAGAGTGGACGGCGCTTTATCGAAATCATTTAAAATTACGAGCGGAGTGCCACAGGGTTCGGTCCTCGGACCGATTTTGTTTTTGATCTACACAAACGACATTCACGAGCGTGTTAAATGCAAGATTATGTTATTTGCAGATGATATAAAGCTTTGGAGAAGCATACGTACAAATGATGACTGTGAAACGTTTCAGAAGGATCTAAACAAATTGCACGATTTGTCTCTGAGAAACAAACTACCCTTCAACTTCCGAAAGTGCAAGGTGTTAAACATAGGAAAGACTGTGAATTATAACTACACTCTTGGGTCCCACCAACTAGTCTGGACAACTGAAGAGAAGGATTTGAGTGTTTGGACCAGTTCAAGTCTGAAGACTTCACTGCAGTGCAAAGCGGCTTACAAAATACGTCACAAGTATTGGCGTTATTGAGACGAATTTTCGGCAGATTCTCCAGTTAGTCAGTACCTCGTATCATGAACACCTATATGAGACCAGCTATGGAGTACGCTGTTCAGGATGGTCACCCTGGATTCAGAAAGACATCAATCTTCTGCAGCGTATTTACCACCGAACCACAAAGCTTGTACCCGGACTAGCTGCTAAACCATATGAAGAACGTTTGAGGAGTTTCAATCTTTTCGACTTTCGCTGTCATCGACTAAGAGGTGACCTCATACTGATGTACAATATTATGCACGTCCCTAACCATCCCTTGTCCAAACTTTTCACACGCTCGCCACCCCGTGCCAGTCGGAAACATGAACTTACAGTGCTTATTCCCACTTCAAGACTGAACTGTCGAAGATATTCGTATGCTGTACGTGTAAGTTTCACATGGAACACCCTCCCCTCTACTGTTACACACTCAGCCAACCTGGATATTTTTAAAACTAATTTGGACAAATACTTGAGAGACAACCCAAATTTTGATACGATTTACACTACATGAGTTTCCCTGTTCTTCTTCTTTTTTATTGTATATACCTCATAACTCCATCCTATGGTTATTGTTAAGCTAAATGCTTTTCAGACCATTACAACTTTGAATCACTTTGAATCACTTTGAACCATGATATGAAGATATTCTGATAGTAAATTTTTGAACGGAATGTATGAATTTAGTGCTACATTTTTTCCCTAATTTCAAGTAAGCATTTTTTAATAATTCATTTCAAAACTTCTTTCTTATACTTAATCATTCACTGAAATTCTTTATAAATTATAAGGATCAATCAGTCTTGAAGAATTGAATATGTGGATTAGACTTGAAATGTTGTAAATTAAATGTTGTTAGTGTCATGGCCAGTATCTTTAATTTAGCAAGAAGGTCCAAAATCATGTTGTGGTTTAACTTTACATATTTTAAATGTAACTTTGAAATTGGCATTCGTTGTTGTCGTTCGTCGATCTCCACCTTGTATATGCATCGGAGTCGCATGTTTTTATTTGCTCCTCCGACTTTTAAGTGATTAAATAGTCCGATTCGAGAGGAACAATCTCTCAAACTACCCACACATCGATAAGCCGTTCCCGTTCAGTTACACGTCGTCGGCGTTATTAAATTGGTAGGTAATGGATGGTAAAACGTGGACCGAAGAAGATTTATTTAAATATGCCTCCAAATAAAACTTACTAATCTCTCTGAAGTCCAGCCCTGGAAATAACGTTGAAAATTTAGTTTCATAGACGTTAATTAAAATATCACTTATTCAATGTCTTTGATACTTTCAGAACAATGCTTTGCAATCGGCTTACTACGTTGAGATTGATATTTATAAAACATAATTTGCGTTACAAACACGTGCAGATGTTATTGATTTTCTCGAACTATGCGTCTTTCTAAATGAGCTTTGTGTTTTGACGTAATATCAGTTTGAATATTTTCCATAAATTTAAACAAAATGACTAGCTACCATTTGAGCTCATCAAACACTGTGAAACAGAAATAACGTAGTCATTCCTTCGATTGTTCTTCAGTGCTGGCAGAAGGTGTGCCCCAAAATACGATACCAAGATGATCACGCTAATTAAGAATACGACTGATCGATGCTACAACAAGAATGACAGAGTAATGTCCTATCCTAATGTTGTAGGTAAATTGTTTGTCAAAATCGTACACATCAGGAAACAAGTTTGAGATGGTAGATTTCATTCCGAAAATCAATGTTTCTTCCGCAGGAAAAGATCAACTATTGACATGGTCTTCCCCCGAGAAAACTTCAAAAAATCTTGTGAAAACGGCGTAATAAGATGTTTTTTTATCTATTTGGCGACGACAAGGAGGAACTTTTCGCAATACTTAATTGCATATGTTACCCCCAATACCAAACAAACTAGTTGTTTTGTTCCGTTCTGGACAGAAGGTCATTTAAAAATTTACAATTTAGAAGCCAATTAAATTCGCCAGGTTTTAGAATTAGGTATACTTGCTATCACGCTGTTCAGCTTTTATTTTGCTCTGATGATGGAGCTTGGGAACATAAAGCATGCGATGGCAAGCTTGTCAAACTTAACCGGTCGATAACACAAGCAAATGTATGGAATGTGCTAATCGGTGACCTGTTGTTTGCCTAAAATGCAGCTGTTATAGTTTACTCCCAAGAACACCTCCCGTCACTAATGAGCTGTTTTACGTCGGCCATCGAAGCATTTTGGCTGAAATTTAGCATCAAGAGATTGGATCGTATACAAATATCACTGTCAAATACTAACAGCTCAAATCAGTGCATCATTTCACATATATTAGTCCAACTTTCGCGGATTACCTCTCGCTTGATGCGGAAGAGGCTTGGAAGAGCAGCTGCCATTTTGTTTGGTTAACACATCCTAGTTTGGGGCAACCGCAAGTGGATTGTGAAGACTAAGATTATTGTATAGGTCTCAAATGATTTAATTAAATCAACAGAATCTTAAGCCAACCACGCAATACACGGATCCGAAGGTGATGGCTTTTCATTTAGGAGGCATCAGTCGTATTTTTAATATATGGTGAATGGACAAAGAAACAAATGCGGATGATCTTTTTAAAGCTGGTCTAAGGTCCATATCAATCCTAATGTTAAAGCGACACCTACGCTCGCTGCATCAGAATGAAAAATAGTTGTATTCCGAAAGATCCAAATTATGGTGAGCTCAATTCAAGAATTTCATCATTGAGCAGTTCGCATTTGCGGAATATTCAAATGACAATGACATTGAAAATTTTTGAATTATGCAAAGCTTAGTATAGATAATGTTAAGTGTGCGCTGTTTGGAATGGGACAGCATAAGCTCATGGAGTGATAATATTCCGACACAATTATCTAAGTTAGTTACCTGAACATCTAATGCCATATATGCTCCTAAATTTCTTATTGGTACTTCATTTAGGTATACATATTTTATGATAATCAACAATACTCACAATTGTGTTTTATCTATAATACTGTAAACAAGCGGAAAAATTGATTTATATATTTCATAAAGATGATTTTGCTCCATTTCAAATAAAAATATTATGGTTTATATAATAAAAAGTAATTTACTCCACTAAACTCACTCGAGCTTATTGGAACTGAAGCTGTTAAAAATGAAAATAAATATTGTCAACTTCTTTAATCTATAGCACCAAAATTGATAATTTACTCGTTACATACTGCGCAAATAGGCGGTCCATACTGTAAATTGGAAAAAAGAGGAACCGTTTGAACTAATTATATACTGTGAATGATGAAGAAATAATTTGGAATATCCATCAAGTTAGAAATTTTTTCAAACTTCGGAAAAATTCGAATGAATTGTTGTTCAAGAATTAAATTATTATTATTTATATGAAGTGAGCAAAATGATATCCGGTAAACTTGTACCAGTGGTAATCTGTGAATTCTAAATAATACCCACTCACCGAGGTTTATGTTCCATTTCACTGAAAATAAATTCATTATTTTGTTATTCGTTTTAAAATATCGTTATATATATATATTGTTAATATAAAAGTGTATGTAGTGTAACAACTTAAACACTGAAATTTTCTGAGGAATGCATAATATCCTCTATAGCCAAACTCAGTTATAAGTTAACTGATCAGGACCTATATTACACTTATGATTGTAAGTTTCTTCACGACGAGTCGACAATTTGCCGGCATCGCTGGTGATCATTTGCGATTTTTCAATTCATTTTTATCATTTTTACAACTGTATATTCAAACAGCTCAAAAGACTATATTTTTAATTACCTAATATAATTTAATATAAGATTCGCTCTGAAATTTAATCGTTTTCGGGACCGACACTGTGTTATCGCGTGTTCAACATTAACAGTTTTGTATATATGTTAGAATAATGACGATGATTTAATGATCATGACGATGCAAATTAACTTTGGATGCAACTTACAAAGCTTGGTAAAGCGTGCTAAATACAAATGTTCGAAAAATGGTTCAATATAGTTGAAAAACGCTACGGCATATTTCTCGATTACTAAGCTTCGTACAAAATCGACAAGCAGATGACCATCTAACGGATTGGAATATGTAGTGAATAATTAATCAAATTTTACTTTCCAGAAATTATTGGCATTTTGAAAATATATTTTTCGGAAGCTGAACGCTTGAACATTACTTGAGCTAAAGGTAACGAAATAATTCAATCGCATCCCATCCACGTGACAGGATAACCGAGTAAAACCCTAGGAGGTATTCTTTGTAGTTTAGACCCCATTTCTCACAAGGTTTCACAAAGTCTTTTTCGTAGTAGAAGCAACGGTGGTAGTAATCACACATTTTAAATCAATAGGTAATTATTAATATAATTTAAAATATATTATCATTCTCATTAAAAGTCACATTCTCTGGGAGTTACCGAACCTGTAATCAGAATTTAAATGCTTGTAAATAAATCAATTTAATTATCTGGTGATCTTTAAAACAACATTAGGGAATTTTCAATTAAAATATAAAAGTGTATTTCCGACGGTCAATTTCGATCAATTACGCTTTCCGTAAAGCTTCACATTTGCTATAAAATAAGCTTTAGTATGTTTTCAAAAGCGTCTTCTTTCGCTGGGTTCAAAATATTTCGACTTTGACAGACAACTGAGAGAATCTGTCCGAATAGCAATACATTCTTATGTGGATTGAATTGCATACATAATTGGTTCAAACACTTTCTCATAACTAAATACAGAAATTTATATGGAGCTATTAGTAATAGTTAACATTTCCTTTCATTAGGTCTCTATCAAATTATTTATTTGCGATTCAGTACTTTACTTAAGCCTCATCAAATAAAATTGCAAATTCAACAAGATAAATCCAAAGTTGTAGTTTGATAACAAATTGGTTTTTTTTCATTTTGGAAATCTTTGATTATTCTAGTGAAATAATTTTAACCGATTTAAATGATGTCATTATTAGAATGGCATTTGTATAATCGCTGTAGAAAGTATATACACATTAATAGTTTCCATAGAATAGTAAGAACGACTTCTAATTACTAATACAACTTACAAGTGTCTATAGTGTCCGATTCTGAAGCAAACATTCATAGTTAAAAAATATGTGATGTTGTGTAATATCAACATTTTTAACAAGCAATATTTAATCACGTATGTGATTAAATGTTGGTCTACAGAGCATGTTCACCCTATTGCGACAGCGCCTTTTGCGCTGGCTTGGTCATTGACCCTGCGAGTTGGGAAGAACTTGCTCTTGACCGCTCACATCGGAGGCATTTTGTAAAGCATTGTCTGCAAGCTGAGGAGGAGCAGATATATCTCTTGGCTGCCGAACGCAGATCACGCCGGCGGCGTGCAACTAATGCAATACAACCGAGTTGTGACTTTCATTGCCATCGCTGCAGGAGAGATTGTTCCTCCAGAATCGGACAGTTTAGTCATTCTAAAAGCTGCTGAACACGCAATTGCGATGTACATCCATGGTGGACATCGACCGAAGGAGGCCAACAATATATATATATATATATATATATATATGTTATATATATATGCTATTATATATATATATGTGGTTTCTACTTATTATATTGGTTGTCATTCATTGATACTCACGTTGCTGTCAATTGTTCACATAATTTGTTCCTAATATTCGTAAATTCTCTGCCAAACTCACCGTCCTTAGGCTTTGTTTTTCCTGGAATAAAAACCACGATTCAAAAATCAAATGGGGTATGCCCACGATCGAATTTGCATTTAACAGCGTTCATCCTTATTTACATTGGTGGTAAATGCGATTTACAGTTGGTATTATCAACCTTATCCACGGTGGCATCCCTGCGAAAATTTGATTTGAATATTGTAAATTATACAATGTTTTGTATTGGCTGAGTTCGAACAATTTAGAATTTAGGCGATGATTTAGATGCAGCATTCATTGAAATTCTTTCATGAACCTATTTGTATAAGCGTAATGCATATTTCACATCAGCGACAAATTTGACGGTGTCAGTTTGTATTATCATTTGGATTCCCAATTTCACTAATGAAAGTTATACTCAAAAGTACGAATAATTTCCACATAATTGGGATACACTCACTCTCCATCCCACATTTAATTCTGTTAAAAACATGAAATGCGAAACCATTTATTAGCATTACATCTCTGAAAAATCTATCGTGTCAAGCATGCATAGTTCCAACCGATTCTACAGAGAATTGTTATAACAGGTTCATTAAAATAAAAAATGAATAAAGTTGCGAATAATAAGTTGCCCCATCTGCCTAATTAAATTATCAAACCTTCTAGAACTTAGAAATAATCATGAAAATTTCCTAATGCTGGTTAAACATTGAGGTCTCTCAAAATACTAAATGCCGAATACAAACAATAAGAATGTGTCAACTGAAAAGCGGTTTCGAAGATTATTAACACGGTAATATAACTGACGTAATGGAGAAACACGGTATCTTATTTTTGACTATTACATTGAAATAATTTATGACAGTTTTTAATATTTATTGTCAAAGTAATATCTGATTATATTTGTGGAAACGGTGTTTGCAATGAATGAGTTAGAGCAGAATTTGGCTAAAAAACTTCGCCAGCGCAAGGGGGTCAGTACTAAATAGCAAACGCTTTGTCGAATCCGGTCAGCAAGATGGTTTAGATAGACATCTACACAATCAAGTGTTCGGTTTGGCAGCGGCATAGGATTATCGTGCACAAATACTAATGTGCACGTTGATGGCGCACCTATTCGGGCAGCGGATGCTGGTCGCATCTGCACCTACATGTAAAAAGTGGATTTTTTCGACCCGATCTCACACGTCTATTTAAGGTAGCTTTTGATTTGGCAACAAACTGCCATTTTAAATCTTACATCCATGGTTTGACAAAGATATTGTGTCAGAAGTGAAACATGACCAACATTTTCAATATGTAATAATATTTAATATAATAATAATAATAATAATATAATATTTAGTCTATGCTTTATTCAGGTACTTATTTTTAACGTGACTGGAAGTTTGTTGTAGAAATTTTTTGCTGGATTTAAAAAAAACTAAAACTCACGCTTCACGTTGAATAGTTATTCTGTCAAAGATCAATTATTATTGATAAATGGAAATAAAATGAAACAAAATCAGTCAAAAAAATATTATACTGTCAGTGAGCAGAGCCGAATTTATGTTGCGAGAAAAAAATGTTCAAATTTGTCTCTCGATTTAATGTTTCGCTTACATCCTCCTCAACTACACAAGGCAAAAGGTTTCTGGTTGTTTGAATTCATCAGAAACTCAGAAACTCAGAAAATTTTATGGTAGAAAAAGCAGTAAGCTTAACAATAACCATAGGATGACAAGGTATATGGAATATATAGAAAATATAAAATATCTCAAAAATTAATAGGGACAGTCACATACCGCATGGTTCGTCATAACCTCTTCGAGTTTGGAAGCGAAAACCTTAACAGATTCTGATCGTGTGATTTCTTCAGGCAAATAGTTCCAAGTGAAACAAATTCTTAACGAAAAATAATTACGACGAATATCCAAACGAGAATGCGGAATGCCTAAAGCCTTTGAATTTGTTCGTGTTCGAGTAAGGCCATTGGGATTTAGCAAGTGTTTAAGGGGATGGTTTTCAGTATGCAGGATTTTGAATGTCAACAGGAGGTCACTACGTACCCGTTGTTGGGCAACATCTTGTAGATTCAGTTTTAACATTCGCTTTGTGAAAGGCAAATTTCTGTACCGTGGGACCAACTTTGTAGCACGATGATAAATCCTGTCGAGTAGTTCGATCTCCTTCCTCAACCATGGTACCCATGCTTGAATGGAATATTCCATAACAGGACGTTTATACATGTTAATTACCCGGGTAGGGTTTCGGGTGTAGATCAGGTAGTGACAATAAGTTTGGTTTCCAACAATAGCTTCGAAACCTAATTATGTTTCTCGATTTAATGTGGAAATGAAAATGACAATATTATTACTTACAGTTTATTTTGAAGATCGTAACTGCAATAAAATTAATACTGATTATATGTTTGTAAATCAAAGGTAAAATCGCATCGGTCTACTGAACTCACACATCTGTTTCAGTGGGCCATCTGTATAAAAAAGAATTTCCAATGAGAATCAAATATTCAATTGTTATAACATTCTTATCTGGCAACATATTATGAAATTTCAATTAATCACTATACAATTTGGTGATTGAAACTAGAAACGGTTTGTTGAAACCAGAATTATAGATTAATGATCCTGTAACTAGTAGCAATGTTTGTATTATTGAATGATAAAATTTATCATAATCCAGCTTAGAATAACAGCTTCCCAAATAAATAGGTTCATATATGGTAGAACCATGTAATGTGGAAATTCAATTCATGCGGTTGTAATAATTAACAAAACAGAACTGCATAAATCAGATGAACCGCAGAGCTTAATCTAGCGAAATATACTTCGACACGTTCGTTGAACTAGTTATGCTTGCTACATAGAAACCGTAGTTGTTCAAACGCTATTAACTATATAAAAATGAAATCACATTGAGATGAAGTTTTGATTGAATTTATATTAGAAAATGAATGAGATTTGCATGAGGAAATATTCACAAACACTTCTTCGTATTAATCACTTTGGTGAGCTGACTTCGTGCAGCCGGTCGTCTCATGAGCAGCTATTGAATACCCAACTTACAAACACAATACTAAGCAGATTGTAGTTATCAAGGCAATAGAACAAAATGTTTTACTGAACCTACTATTCACAGTTGATGAGTAAGAACAGAATGAAACCGGTCGTGGCCTGTGTGTGTGATGGAAGTGCATGCAAATGTGCAAATATGTTCCATATTTAAAATTTTGTTTGGGAAAACTTACATTTCTCCGAAAGCAAAAGCTGCAATTGTGTTAAATCATGTATGTTAAAAGCGAGCTTTAATATAAATTTAAGTTACGTAGAAAATTTTAAGTTACTTTAAGATTTAATATCAAATATATGAGATAAGTTAATGCAAAACTTACGAACTGCAATGGTGAATGCGAAAATGAGTAAACGATTCATTTTTTTGTTAGTTGGAAAATGAACGTTTCGTAATAAACTAAACTTCCGGTGAATCATGTGAATTTATAGTGTTAATTTGTTTTTGTTGTGCAGCAATACGTTCCAAAAAACAAAAAAACAAAATTTTTAATGATAGGGGCCACATTTCTCTATACGCATATCGATCTTTCAGAGAAGCAGTTACCAGGTCATCTATTTCTGGCAAATTCCTAACAAACAATTGTTAGCCAAAAGTCACATAAACTAATTTCATTCTAACCTAGGTACTTCGTGAATATTCCTGACGAAATACTTTAATCATTTAATGTTTATTCTAAGTGATTCCATTTTTTTTCAATTCATCGAATCTATCGCAAGTTTAACATGTTTAAAATACCCCATGTAAATTCGGACATTCTTTAAACAACACTGTTTAGGAGAACGTTTTATAATTGGATTACTCAGTAATATATATTTGTCTAGAAGCGAATGATATTCATCAAATTCAAACAATATTTGAAACTTTTATCTCAAGTTGGGTTACCCAACATTGTTTCACGACAGTTCGATAAGTCTCACTGAACCTTACTCTTTCAACCTGATGACCAGAAACCGGTAGTGGTGTGTATGATATGGGTGTGTGAGCACCAAAATACATTGGTCTTTTATGTGCACCTCGAGCGCTTGGCTAGGTCCTACATTGCGATTCTGAATTTCAACATCACATGATTTACCAACATTACTTCCACACGTCGAAGGCCCAACTCCAAATAGGTCCTTGTATATGACTTATGTTGCATTGTTGTCTGCGGGATGTATTATTCTTCGCATGGTTTAGCTGCGTTTTTATGGTTGGAATTTTATCCAATATATTACAAAAAAATAGAATTATTCCGGATAAACACCAAACGATCCCTGATAGAAATGAATGTTTTTATAAAACTTAAACGAAATTTTATTTAGAGTCAGCATCTATCAGGTTAAAAGAGGAGTGAAACTGCGACAAATTTTGAAATGGAGATGTGAAATGTAGGTCGTAAATAAATGTTTGCAATATTTTTTTTAAATCCATGTGTGTCAATCGGGAATAAATGGTTATAAGTAAGTGGGATCAAAGCAATATTATTCAATATGAAATTGTAACATTTATTTGTAGAGAATTTCTTTAGATGTCAATTTCTGGGTGTAAAAGTTTACACAATAAACATACACGAACTGCTTAATAGTAACGGCGATATTTTGGTCGGAAATGTGATATTGGATTGGTCGGATTATAATTGCGTTTCCTATGACTTGATTCAAATTTTAAGGGGTGCTTGTCTTGGTTGGACGCGTATAATTAAATTTATCATGGCAAATTGTTTGGTTTGCAGAGCCAAACACAAGCGTGAAACAAGCATGAAGAAAATGCGAATATTTTTGCCGATTAAGATCTGTATGCGCGATTCTTTAAAACAGACACAACCGAAGCATCAGTGATAGGATAGTAATGTGCTCCATCTGTGTTCTAAGATAATATTTGGAGATGGTCGACTCATTCTAAATTTATCATTCTAAAGTGTTACTTTAAATGTTTGCGCTAAAAAGGATCCTTGATTCTCAATTGGTAATCAACATAATGCATAAATTATTGTCTCACGAAAAACCCAGCCAATTCATATACGGATCAAGGTGTCGTGAAACAATTTTAGGTTAACCAAATTGAAATAAAAGATTCAAATATAGTGTTTATGTGATGGAGATCATACTCTCCTACACAAATATATATATTACTGAGTAATTCAATGATAAAACGGTTCTTTAAACAGTTAAGATTATCCCAACATCCAGCTTTAACTATAGGTATCAATAAATGGTTTCCGTTTTGTCGCTTTAGTTTAGGTTTGATTGAGAACTGAAGGCTCATTGTTGCGCACACTAACGCGTGATCAGAATCTACCAAGTTCTTCGAAGAATTCTTGCTTTAAAATTTATGCAACACATTTCGTCAGTAGGTTCGCCAAAAGTTACGTCATTCGTAGCTGTATATGCTCACTCTACTATATCCTCGAAATCTCTCTGCACACAGTCTGCTTTTAACAGTTATCTAATCTAGATGGAAGATTTTTGCTTTTTGATTAATAATGAATCCAAATCAAACTGGTAGAAGCCGAAGTGCCGGGATCATTGGCACACGTAATTGAAACCTATTCCCGAAATGTATGGGAGAACTTAGTTGAAATACCGAATATATATCAGAAGGCGGATTTCAATAGTGAATTTATGTCGATACACAGTGTCTCCAGAGAGCGGGCTAGTCCAGAATTTTGTTATAGTTGTTGCGATGTACGGATAATAAAAGAAACTAGCCTAATATTGGCGGACAGTCGGAAGAAAGCTGCAATTTACCAACAAAACCACGTTTCATAATGATAAAGCGTGACCCCGATGAATGCAAAACAGCGCACTAAAAATAATGGTGGTAAACAAAGTCGGTAGACGTTCAGATCCGGCAAACTACCGTCCTGTCACCCTACTTCCTGTGATATCCAAAGTTCTAGAGCGGATAGTGACAGAAAATATAGTTCATCACCTGGAATCACAAAATATGTTATCTGCAGCACAGCATGGTTTTCGTAAATCTCGCTCATGCTTGACAAATTTGTTGACGGTTTTAAATGACTGGACCCAAGCGGTTGACGAAGGAGCTAGCATCCACGCTTGTTATCGGGACATGTCTAAAGCTTTCGATCGAGTTGATCACTTTCGACTATTACAAAAGCTGAAGCAGATGGGTATCAGCGGACAGCTACTCATATGGCTTGAAAGTTACCTCAGTGGGCGTAAGGCGATCGTTCGAATCAACGGGGTACTATCACAGGCTATTGATGCCTCTAGTGGCGGACCGCAAGGTTCAGTCCTCGGGCCAGTACTTTTCTTGGCTTACATCAACGACTTACCGGAGACGCTCGCATGCAAGGTGATTCTTTTCGCTGATGACATTAAACTTTGGACCCGGATAAAAACAATTGCGGACTGTGTACAGCTGCAACGTGATCTAGATGCTCTACACGAATGGTCGGTACGGAATAATTTGCCATTCAATATCCAAAAATGCAAGGTGCTGCAAATTGGTAAGCCATTCCAGTACCAGTATCACTTTGGGCAAACTTTTTTCAGCTGGACAGAATCGAAAAGGGATCTTGGAGTCTGGGTATGCGGCAGCCTGAAGAACAGCCTGCATTGTGAGATTATCTACAAGCGTGCTTCGAAGCTTCTAGGTATGCTGCGACGGATCTTCAAACCCTTCTCGCCTGGAACTTTGCCCACCATCATGAACGCCTATATAATTCCAACCATGGAACATGCATCACAAGCTTGGACTCCGTGGTTGAAAAAGGATATAATATTGCTTGACAAAATATACCATCGCGCAACCAAACTCGTAAGAGGTTTCCGTAAACTAGCGTACGAGGAACGATTGAAAAAACTGAGGCTCCCCACTCCCCTCCAAAGAAGCCTTCGAAGCGATGTGATACTGACATATAAAATATTGAATACCCCACATCATCCCTTAAAACATTTATTCGAATACCGTGATTCACGTCATACCCGCAGCCACTCAGCGACACTGCAAATTCCCCACTCCCGTATCAGCTGTCGCCGATATTTTTATTGTGTACGTGTCTGTTTCCTTTGGAATTCCCTACCCGAAACTCTTGTCATCTCTCCCAGCATCGGAACGTTCATTCGAAATTTGGATACTTATTTGTTGCATAACGATTTGACGACACCTGCGTATTGACTCATGGTAACTATACAACTTGACTATACTTGACATTACATGTTTATTTTATACTTATTTTCTGAATGTATATTTGCCATGATATGGTAATTGTGAAGCTATGTGCTTTTTGTGACCATAAATTCTTGAATCTTGAATCTTGAATCTTGGATTACATAAAAAGAATTAGATGAAAAAATCTTTATTCCAAGAATATTGAAATTGCCCGAAGAACAGTGCGTGTCATAACTTGGAGATACAACATTTAATTACTGGCTAACAATCAATCACATATTAATGAATGGACCTAATTAACGTATTCTCTGTAATTCGCAATATATATTTTCTAAATACTTCGAAAATTAGTCAATCTACAATCAGCACATTTAGAGAATGCTGTCTGATACCTAAACCCTAAATGAGATATAGGATTACCATCGATCCCCTAATACCTTGATATTCCTCTCATTAAATCACTAGAAAACTTTGACGGAGAATTTAATAATCGCGGTTGTACATTCGGCTGTTGTGGGATTCCATAGCAAAACGCGATTAGCTATTGACAGGATGAACTTATGGATGAAGCAATAAACATTCGGTGTGTATACTTGCGACCCGGGGCGATATCTCTTTCGTTTGTTTGATGTGATGTCAGAAACACAAAAGCGATTTAAACAGGCGATCAATCAGCCTCCATTCAACTAGTGGTGATCAAAAAATTCAGATTTAGTAAACTACAATATTCAAGTAAAACATATCTGCAATAGTTGTCACTTTGATCTGATTTTTCACCAAACTTGTATCCATGTTTACGTTTTAAGACCTTACCGCGATAGGCGCGTTTAAACAAAAAAATCATATACTTCAACTGTGGATGTAGTTAACCATCATTTAATCATTTCGAAACTGGTCTTGCTCAAATCGTTCAGGATCCTTGTCATCGGACCTCTTTGCGCTTTTTGCTTTTTTATGTTGGCGGCGTTGGGTGTTCTGCATATCATAAAAAAGCTCAAGATAAGCGCTCATCGCGTCTCAATTTCACACATACGCTACATGACATACTAATGGTGCATCGCACGACGGATATGAGCATTCTTTCAAGGTGATCTCATACTTGCATGAAACGTTCTTAAAACTAATTTCCAGCCATTAGATAACGTATTTCAAATTAATCTGTTAGCAACATCTAAGGTCACCGTTAGAAGTTAGCAATACCCCACATAAATGAATCTCCCGCAGTGATTTTGGTTTTGAGGCGTGTGTGGCAAGCATTTGTTTTTTAAACACAGCTTGACTCTTTTACGCGACCAATGTTTAGGGATATGTTTGCATTCACCGAGTCATAAGGATCAATTCGAATCATTTACACGTCTAAAATAGTGTACTCATAACTTGGCATCGCGAGATTAAATAGTTAATTACTTTCATAGCCATTTTTGTGGAATCTTGATGAAATTATTAAAAATAACCTATTTTAAGAGCGAGTTAGTCATTCTTTTTTTCATTGTGAATGATCTCAAGAAAAACAAAAACGACAGAAAAACAAAGTACATAATCGTCGTATTTACTGCTTGACCATTTAGAAAAATGTTGTTGTTTAACCAGAAGTTGGCAAGACGGTGAAAACGCAGTACTTTTTTAGACGTAATTTTGTTGTAGACGCCCACGCATACTCATAACTATTTTGAGAACTACGTGCTGAACAATTCAATTCAATTCAATTTCAATGGTCTAAAAGCATATAGCTTCACAAAAACCATGGAATAAAATGGGAATTACGAATAACATGGGTAGAAAAAACGGGATTTGTTTGCTTACTGAGCAGTTCAGGAATCAAGTAAAAATCCATTGGACAGAAACTGGTTTCAAAGTTAAAAGCTTTCTATGGTGTAAAATATATGGGTTCAAAGTTTGGATTGGTCAACATGAAATTGTCCAAATTCGATTTGAATATATCCAAGTTGGGTGAATGTGCAACGTTACAAGGTAGGTAGTTCCAGGTAAAGCATACACGTACAGTTTAGTATCGAGTCGGGAATATGTACTGTATAGTCGTGACTCCGGCTGTTTCTGGGTGGTAGTCGCGTGATTAGTTGATTTAGGGGATGGTTGGGGTATGCAGTATATTGAACATAAGTATCAAATCACCTCTAAGACGGCGGTAGCGAAAGTCGAATAGATTGAGACTTGCAATACGATCTTCGTATTGTTTGTGCATTTAAACCGCTACGAGCTTGGTGGTCCGATGATATATCCTCTGGAAGAGGCTAATGTCCTTCTGTAGCCAGGGTGACCAAACCTGAACCGCATACTCCCTGGTTGGCCTCAAGTACGTATTAATTATTCGATTAACGGTTTGCTTAGTGAAACTCCCGAACACGCGTTTTAGCGGTAGCAGTACTCGTGACGTCTTTTTATAGACAGCTGTGACGTTATGTGACAGTTTCAAAGTGCTGCTCACCCACACACCCAATTTGTTATTTACGCCCATGGAAACTCATAACTAATCCAAGAACTACGTGCTGAGCAGACTGGTCATTTTAGATAACTAGAGTTACATTGTTGTCTGTGGGATTTATTCTTCTTCTCACGTTGTACCTGCGTTATAATGGTTGCAATTTTATCCAGTAATTTATAAAAAATGGAATTATGCTGGATAAACGCAAAATGATTCGCAATAGAAATGAATGTTCAAATAAAATTTAAACGAAATATTATTAATGGTCAGCATCCATGAGGTTAAAAGATGAGTGAAACTAACACTAAGTCTAAAATGGAGTGGGGAAATAAATGTCGGAAATGAATGTTTGGATATATTTTTTATTGCAGGTGCGTTTCAATCGGGAACAATAATGGTTTTAGGTATGTTGGGTCAACGCAGTATTATTCACTATGAAATTAAAACGTTTCTCTGAAGAGATTTTTTTAGGTGAGATAGCAATTTCTGATTGTAAACATTTCCACAATAAGCATACACGAACTGCGTAATAGTAACGGCGATATTTTGGTCGGAAATGTGATATTGGATTGGTCGGATTATAATTGCGTTTCCTATGACTAGAACCAAATTTTAAGGGGTGCTTGTCTAGGTTGGACGCGTATAATTAAATTTATCATGGCAAATTGTTTGGTTTGCAGAGCCAAACACAAGCGTGAAACAAGCATGAAGAAAATGCGAATATTTTTGCCGATTAAGATCTGTATGCGCGATTCTTTAAAACAGACACAACCGAAGCATCAGTGATAGGATAGTAATGTGCTCCATCTGTGTTCTAAGATAATATTTGGAGATGGTCGTCTCATTCTAAATTTATCATTCTAAAGTGTTACTTTAAATGTTTGCGCTAAAAAGGATCCTTGATTCTCAATTGGTAATCAACATAATGCATAAATTATTGTTTCACGAAAAACCCAGCCAATTCATATACGGATCAAGGTGTCGTGAAACAATTTTAGGTTAACCAAATTGAAATAAAAGATTCAAATATAGTGTTTATGTGATGGAGATCATACTCTCCTACACAAATATATATATTACTGAGTAATTCAATGATAAAACGGTTCTTTAAACAGTTTAGATTATCCCAACTTCCAGCTTCAACTTTAGGTATCAATAGATGGTTTCCGTTTTGTCGCTTTAGTTTAGGTTTGATTGAGAACTGAAGGCTCATTGTTGCGCACACTAACGCGTGATCAGAATCTACCAAGTTCTTCGAATAATTCTTGCTTTAAAATTTATGCAACACATTTCGTCAGTAGGTTCGCCAAAAGTTACGTCATTCGTAGCTGTATATGCTCACTCTACTATATCCTCGAAATCTCTCTGCACACAGTCTGCTTTTAACAGTTATCTAATCTAGATGGAAGATTTTTGCTTTTTGATTAATAATGAATCCAAATCAAACTGGTAGATGCCGAAGTGCCGGGATCATTGGCACACGTAATTGAAACCTATTCCCGAAATGTATGGGAGAACTTAGTTGAATTACCGAATATATATCAGAAGGCGGATTTCAATAGTGAATTTTTGTCGATACACAGTGTCTCCAGAGAGCGGGCTAGTCAAGAATTTCGTTCTAGTTGTTGCGATGTACGGATATTAAAAGAAACTAGCCTAATATTGGCGGACAGTCGGAAGAAAACTGCAATTTACCAACAAAACCACGTTTCATAATGATAAAGCGTGACCCCGATGAATGCAAAACAGCGCACTAAAAATAATGGTGGTAAACAAAGGCGGTAGGCGTTCAGATCCGGTAAACTACCGTCCTGTCACCCTACTTCCGGTGATATCCAAAGTTCTAGAGCGGATAGTGACAGAAAATATAGTTCATCACCTGGAATCACAAAATATGCTATCTGTAGCACAGCATGGTTTTCGTAAATCTCGCTCATGCTTGACAAATTTATTGACGGTTTTAAATGACTGGACCCAAGCGGTTGACGAAGGAGCTAGCATCCACGCTTGTTATCTGGACATGTCTAAAGCTTTCGATCGAGTTGATCACTTTCGACTATTACAAAAGCTGAAGCAGATGGGTATCAGCGGACAGCTACTCATATGGCTTGAAAGTTACCTCAGTGGGCGTAAGGCGATCGTTCGAATCAACGGGGTACTATCACAGGCTATTGATGCCTCTAGTGGCGTACCGCAAGGTTCAGTCCTCGGGCCAGTACTTTTCTTGGCTTACATCAACGACTTACCGGAGACGCTCGCATGCAAGGTGATTCTTTTCGCTGATGACATTAAACTTTGGACCCGGATAAAAACCATTGCGGACTGTGTACAGCTGCAACGTGATCTAGATGCTCTACACGAATGGTCGGTACGGAATAATTTGCCATTCAATATCCAAAAATGCAAGGTGCTACAAATTGGTAAGCCATTCCAGTACCAGTATCACTTTGGGCAGACTTTTTTGAGCTGGACAGAATCGGAAAGGGATCTTGGAGTCTGGGTATGCGGCTGTCTGAAGAACAGCCTGCATTGTGAGATTATCTACAAGCGTGCTTCGAAGCTTCTAGGTATGCTGCGACGGATCTTCAAAACCTTCTCGCCTGGAACTTTGCCCACCATCATGAACGCCTATATAATTCCAACCATGGAACATGCATCACAAGCTTGGACTCCGTGGTTGAAAAAGGATATAATATTGCTTGACAAAATATACCATCGCGCAACCAAACTCGTAAGAGGTTTCCGTGAACTAGCGTACGAGGAACGATTGAAAAAACTGAGGCTCCCCACTCCCCTCCAAAGAAGCCTTCGAAGCGATGTGATACTGACATATAAAATATTGAATACCCCACATCATCCCTTAAAACATTTATTCGAATACCGTGATTCACGTCATACACGCAGCCACTCAGCGACACTGCAAATTCCCCACTCCCGTATCAGCTGTCGCCGATATTTTTATTGTGTACGTGTCTGTTTCCTTTGGAATTCCCTACCCGAAACTCTTGTCATCTCTCCCAGCATCGGAACGTTCATTCGAAATTTGGATACTTATTTGTTGCATAACGATTTGACGACACCTGCGTATTGACTCATGGTAACTATACAACTTGACTATACTTGACATTACATGTTTATTTTATACCTATTTTCTGAATGTATATTTACCATGATATGGTAATTGTGAAGCTATGTGCTTTTTGTGACCATAAATTCTTGAATCTTGAATCTTGAATCTTGGATTACATAAAACGAATTAGATGAAAAATCTTTATTCCAAGAATATTGAAATTGCCCGAAGAACAGTGCGTGTCATAACTTGGAGATACAACATTTAATTACTGGCTAACAATCAATCACATATTAATGAATGGACCTAATTAACGTATTCTCTGTAATTCGCAATATATATTTTCTAAATACTTCGAAAATTAGTCAATCTACAATCAGCACATTTAGAGAATGCTGTCTGATACTTAAACCCTAAATGAGATATAGGATTACCATCGATCCCCTAATACCTTGATATTCCTCTCATTAAATCACTAGAAAACTTTGACGGAGAATTTAATAATCGCGGTTGTACATTCGGCTGTTGTGGGATTCCATAGCAAAACGCGATTAGCTATTGACAGGATGAACTTATGGATGAAGCAATAAACATTCGGTGTGTATACTTGCGACCCGGGGCGATATCTCTTTCGTTTGTTTGATGTGATGTCAGAAACACAAAAGCGATTTAAACAGGCGATCAATCATCCTTCATTCAACTAGTGGTGCTCAAAAATTCAGATTTAGTAAACTACAATATTCAAGTAAAACATATCTGCAATAGTTGTCACTTTGATCTGATTTTTCACCGAACTTGTATCCATGTTTACGTTTTAAGACCTTACCGCGATAGGCGCGTTTAAACAAAAAAATCATATACTTCAACTGTGGATGTAGTTAACCATCATTTAATCATTTCGAAACTGGTCTTGCTCAAATCGTTAAGGGTCCTTGTCATCGGACCTCTTTGCGCTTTTTGCTTTTTTATGTTGGCGGCGTTGGGTGTTCTGCATATCATAAAAAAGCTCAAGATAAGCGCTCATCGCGTCTCAATTTCACACATACGCTACATGACATACTAATGGTGCATCGCACGACGGATATGAGCATTCTTTCAAGGTGATCTCATGCTTGCATGAAAAGTTCTTACAACTAATTTCCAGCCATTAGATAACGTATTTCAAATTAATCTGTTAGCAACATCTAAGGTCACCGTTAGAAGTTAGCAATACCCCACATAAATGAATCTCCCGCAGTGATTTTGGTTTTGAGGCGTGTGTGGCAAGCATTTGTTTTTTAAACACAGCTTGACTCTTTTACGCGACCAATGTTTAGGGATATGTTTGCATTCACCGAGTCATAAGGATCAATTCGAATCATTTACACGTCTAAAATAGTGTACTCATAACTTGGCATCGCGAGATTACATAGTTAATTACTTTCATAGCCATTTTTGTGGAATCTTGATGAAATTATTAAAAATAACCTATTTTATGAGCGAGTTAGTCATTCTTTTGTTCATTGTGAATGACTCAAGAAAAACAAAAACGACAGAAAAACAAATTACATAATCGTCGTATTTACTGCTTGACCATTTAGAAAAATGTTGTTGTTTAACCAGAAGTTGGCAAGACGGTGAAAACGCAGTACTTTTTTAGACGTAATTTTGTTGTGGACGCCCACGCATACTCATAACTATTTTGAGAACTACGTGCTGAACAATTCAATTCAATTCAATTTCAATGGTCTAAAAAGCATATAGCTTCACAAAAACCATAGAATAAAATGGGAATTACGAATAACATGGGTAGAAAAAACGGGATTTGTTTGCTTACTGAGCAGTTCAGGAATCAAGTAAAAATCCATTGGACAGAAACTGGTTTCAAAGTTAAAAGCTTTTATGGTGTAAAATATATGGGTTCAAAGTTTGGATTGGTCAACATGAAATTGTCCAAATTCGATTTGAATATATCCAAGTTGGGTGAATGTGCAACGTTACAAGGTAGGTAGTTCCAGGTAAAGCATACACGTACAGTTTAGTATCGAGTCGGGAATATGTACTGTATAGTCGTGACTCCGGCTGTTTCTGGGTGGTAGTCGCGTGATTAGTTGATTTAGGGGATGGTTGGGGGTATGCAGTATATTGAACATAAGTATCAAATCACCTCTAAGACGGCGGTAGCGAAAGTCGAATAGATTGAGACTTGCAATACGATCTTCGTATTGTTTGTGCATTTAAACCGCTACGAGCTTGGTGGTCCGATGATATATCCTCTGGAAGAGGCCAATGTCCTTCTGTAGCCAGGGTGACCAAACCTGAACCGCATACTCCCTGGTTGGCCTCAAGTACGTATTAATTATTCGATTAACGGTTTGCTTAGTGAAACTCCCGAACACGCGTTTTAGCGGTAGCAGTACTCGTGACGTCATTTTATAGACAGCTGTGACGTTGTGACAGTTTCAAAGTGCTGCTTACCCACACACCAAAATGTTATTTACGCCCATGCAAACTCATAACTAATCCAATAACTACGTGCTGAGCAGACTGGTCATTTTTAGATAACTAGAGTTACATTGTTGTCTGTGGGATTTATTCTTCTTCTCACGTTGTACCTGCGTTATAATGGTTGCAATTTTATCCAGTAATTTATAAAAAATGGAATTATGCTGGATAAACGCAAAATGATTCACAATAGAAATGAATGTTCAAATAAAATTTAAACGAAATATTATTAATGGTCAGCATCCATGAGGTTAAAAGATGAGTGAAACTAACACTGAGTCTAAAATGGAGTGGGGAAATAAATGTCGGAAATGAATGTTTGGATATATTTTTTTATTGCAGGTGCGTTTCAATCGGGAACAATAATGGTTTTAGGTATGTTGGGTCAACGCAGTATTATTCACTATAAAATTAAAACGTGTCTCTGAAGAGAATTTTTTTAGGTGAGATAGCAATTTCTGATTGTAAACATTTCCACAATAAGCATACACGAACTGCGTAATAGTAACGGCGATATTTTGGTCGGAAATGTGATATTGGATTGGTCGGATTATAATTGCGTTTCCTATGACTAGAACCAAATTTTAAGGGGTGCTTGTCTAGGTTGGACGCGTATAATTAAATTTATCATGGCAAATTGTTTGGTTTGCAGAGCCAAACACAAGCGTGAAACAAGCATGAAGAAAATGCGAATATTTTTGCCGATTAAGATCTGTATGCGCGATTCTTTAAAACAGACACAACCGAAGCATCAGTGATAGGATAGTAATGTGCTCCATCTGTGTTCTAAGATAATATTTGGAGATGGTCGACTCATTCTAAATTTATCATTCTAAAGTGTTACTTTAAATGTTTGCGCTAGAAGAGATCCTTGATTCTTAATTGTTAATCAACATAATGCATAAATTATTGTCTCACGAAAAACCCAGCCAATTCATATACGGATCAAGGTGTCGTGAAACAATTTTAGGTTAACCAAATTGAAATAAAAGATTCAAATATAGTGTTTATGTGATGGAGATCATACTCGTCTACACAAATATATATTACTGAGTAATCCATTGATAAAACGGTTCTTTAAACAGTTAAGATTATCCCAACATCCAGCTTTAACTATAGGTATCAATAAATGGTTTCCGTTTTGTCGCTTTAGTTTAGGTTTGATTGAGAACTGAAGGCTCATTGTTGCGCACACTAACGCGTGATCAGAATCTACACTAGGACTCCAGTTAGTATTTGGCAATACCTCGCCACCTGTATCTTACCGCGATATTGTCAAGCTGTGGCAAAGTAAGTTTTGACGGAGAGCGCCTGGTAGCTACAGAGTGTTCGGTATATCGAAAATATATAGAGGCAAGCACGAAGCGTTGTTTATCATAAAAGGTCAACAATCTATCTGCATTGTCTGCGCTATACATCTCACTTGGGCATTAAAGTCGTTGACAAACATCACTATTAAGCCCCTCCGTTTAGATTTCGAGAGATAACCAAGTTCTTCGAAGAATTCTTGCTTCAAAATTTATGCAACACATTTCGTCAGTAGGTTCGCCAAAAGTTACGTCTTTCGTAGCTGTATATGCTCACTCTACTATATCCTCGAAATCTCTCTGCACACAGTCTGCTTTTAACAGTTATCTAATCTAGATGGAAGATTTTTGCTTTCTGGTTAATAATGAATCCAAATCAGACGGGAAGGTGCCGAAGTGACGGGATCATTGGCACACGTAAATGAAACCTATTCCCGAAATGTATGGGAGAACTTAGTTGAAATACCGAATATATATCAGAAGGCGGATTTCAATAGTGAATTTATGTCGATACCCAGTGTCTCTAGTGAGCGGGCTAGTCCAGAATTTTGTTCTAGTTGTTGCGATGTACGAATATTAAAGGAAAGTAGACTAATATTGGCGGACAGTCAGAAGAAAGCTGCAACTTACCAACAAAACCACGTTTTTATAATGATAAAGCGTGACCCTGATGAATACAAAACAGCGCACTAGAAATAATGTTGGTTTACATAGAAAGAATTAGATGAAAAAATCTTTATTCCAAGAATTTTGAAATTGCCCGATGAACATTGCGTGTCATAACTTGGAGATACAACATTTAATTACTGGCTAAATATCAATCACATATTAATGAATGGAGGTAATTAACATATTTTCTGTAATTCGCAATATATATTTTCTAAATACTTCGAAAATTAGTCAATCTACAATCAGCACATTTAGAGATTGCTGCCTGATACTTAACACTCAAATGAGATATAGGATTACCATCGATCCCCTAATACCTTGATATTCCTCTCATTAAATCACTAGAAAACTTTGACGGAAAATTGTTTAATGTTGTATAGATATGTGTGTGTGTTATATGTGTGTTATATATGTTATATATAATGTGTGCGGTCAAGAGTTACTTCTTCACAAATAGCCAACATAGAATGTCGAAAAGCCAGTCGATTATAAAATATACACCTGAATTGCGAAATGAATTACATTTGAGTGAATACTTATTCTTTAACATATAATATTGATCTAGTATGTTGATCACTAATATGTCAATGAAGATTTCAAATATTAAACAATGTCCGAAACGATCAGTGAGTTGGAATGTTTATCATTGAACAATTGGTATGTTCAATCTCACGCAATTTAACGATTTGGCTTGTTTTATTTGTTAAGAGCAGTGCCTCATAAAAGTAATGAATCAGTTTTTTGTCAGGAAAAATACAATCGGGAAACCACACGAAAACTGCAAAAACGTTCAGCCAAACTGTCACAAATCCTGTGTGAAAAAGCGCCGACATTGTGGAGGTGCGAATTGCTTTGGCGATATGTGCTGATCACGAGCTTTCGAAAGATAGGCAAAGCTCCACACTCCGACACAATAAAATATCATAAAGCGCCGAAACGTTCGACAACGTTATTTGCGAAATCGAATTATTCCGGGTTCCGGAAGTATCGTATTGGAACGATTCGAACGGTAACATCTTCATATCTGAGAATATGTTGTCAACATCGGTCGCAATCGGACGATTTTCAATTAGCCAATGTCGATCAAATTGAAATAAATTGAAACAACATGAGACCACACTGATGTTGACTGGGTTTGAACTCCTCACCATGAATAAAACAGCTAATTCGCATGCATTTCCATCACATACACACCACGACCTGATTAGTGCTGTTTGCACTTATCAGTTAGGGACAGTAGGATCAGAATAGGTGGGCGCTTGAAAAAACTTGAAGAATGGTCATGTGTTCATTCCTAGTCTACATGAGTGGTGTCTCATGTGTTTGAACATGTTGGTCGTAACAATCATATCCAAGAGTGGCATACAAGCGCAACTTGGTCAACATATAGTTGTCAATTTCAGTTTCGAGCGTGTTCAGTCTTGATGGAAAAATGTTATGTGGTGGCAGAGTGTTCCATAGGAAACAACTTGCGACTGCAGATAAGAACGTTCTAACATTTGATCTAGAGTGTGGAATAATTAACTATTAGCCATGAGATATGCTACCACGTGCTTTTTACCGATGAAAGAAGTGTTCAAGTCGGTGTACTATTGTCCCACTGACACGACGGCACGAAAAGTCAAATGGGTTCACAGTTGCAATCCTCTTATTTGTGACCAGTTTTATCGACGACAAACACATTTTGTAGAGCAGTGTTTCAGGCGTTGCACCACGGTCATGTTCTTTTGTAACCATATAGGACGCGCTTGGACAGATTCTGGACAGTGCTCAGCTTTGAAAGGAGTTTTTGTATACCATCAAACACTGTTGTGATTACTAAACTTACAGCTTATCCACACACGCAGTTCTTTTTTTTCCATAACACATGAAATTTGCTGAGAACCAAGAGATAATATGATATTGAATGATTAACCAACGTTTCAAATTGTACATTCTTGAATTTTCGCAAAAACAACATATGAAGTGCTTCGAAATCTTTTGTAGAATTTAGCAAAGTATTATTGTGCGTACACTACTCCAGAATTTGATGTCATCCGCTGCGTAATATTTCGGGTATATCGTCAAGGTTCATCAGGAATAGCATCGGCCAAAAAATTCAAACTTGAGCTACGCAACGTGTCACTTCTATTAAGAAGGATAGCGATCAATCAATGCTAACACTGGTTACTCTACCATTCAAGTGAACCGCTAATATTTTAACCACAATATTAGAGACAAGAGGCTGCAAGTATGATGACATTTGGATGTCAGGGTATAGAGGTATTTTGTTTATCAACCTCCAGCGTATCCTCATCCTCTCGCTACATACGATTTTTCTCGGTACATTGAGTGACCACCATTCAAACCATCCCGTCTTAATTTCTCTAACCAATAATTATCCAATCGTCGGGTATGTTTTAAAACCACGTCACACTTTCACCGTTCATTTCTCGGCGTAGATTGCTTAATAACAGATTCATGTAACATATATATTCTGCCGTACAAACATAATATTCCTATGGCGTCATCATGCACCTGCGAACAGTCAAAGGAATTACACTTTGGATGTTGCGTTCCGAAAATTTCACATACGCTTTTCACTATTGTCCTAATTGCTAATGTGACTTGCTTTGTTCTCCTAGCATCGCAATCTATTCCTTCTCAAAGGCGCACTTCATTGATGGTCGCATTTAAATAGTTTAAGTATAGTTCGAGATTTCGAACTGCGGGTAAGGCAAAACAGTTCGCCATTGCCAAAAGCTCTTATCTAATCTAACATTAAAATAGACTCATGTTGTGACTGAATTGCCTTACTACTAGAAGTTTCTTATTCATTCACTTTAAATGATTTCCCAACAATTAGCAAAGTGTAATCCACTCCGCTGACTGAATGCAGCACGCACGAATATTAAATTTCATCAAGTCGTCGTTGACCGATATTCAATTCGATCAAATTCAAAGTGTAATGTTGCGCACATCCCCCGCACTTACCCACCAGAAAACACTTGTGGTTAAATAGATTGAGATTGATATCAATTTAATATACTGAAAATAATATTGACTTACATAAACAATGTAAAATATAGTGAATGTGCGAGGTGAATCAGATATGTGTGCTCAACACGAGATTAATATGCATAAATCCACCCTCCAGCACAACACTTGTGAAAGATTCATCGGATATAACTTTAGGCGACAATTACGAACTCGTAATACTTCAGGTTCCATGATGATAGAACGGTTGAATCGAAAATATCATCGCAAGTATACAATGATGTATGACGTCTTCGGTAGTCATACGATATGCAATTCATTAATGTCTTTGTCACTTGCCGCTGGGGTTTTTCGAGAAGGGACACATCTTCGCATAGCGAAGGCTGCCAAGCCTGTACAGCATACTAGAAGTGTGAACGGTTGTATACATTTAGCAGGTTGGGGATGAGAAACCGCTCAAACCTGACGAAACTGCGGCGAATTTAGCCAATGTTGCGATTGGTTGCTGCTGCGGCTTTTGGCGGTCGGCGCGAAAGCCTTGTTCTTGTGTGAATGAGAGTCGATTTGTTTCAAGATATGAGACAAGGTGGTCATTGATTATGCTTTCCTTGACTTTGAAAATGACAGACAAAAGCACAATGGGGCGATAATATGCGAGTTCCGACCGGATACCGCGTGACAACACCTTCTATCCAAACTTAAGGAACGGTGGTGGAGTCCATACAACGTTGAAAATATGTTGAAAGTAGATAACATATGTGCAATGCGGCTACTTTCGGGATCATAGGGTGGATGCCGTCGAGTCCTGGTGAAGAGTATTGCTGTAGACATGAAATCTTCTTGTGGACCGTATCAGTGGCAACAATATTTCTGGCATTTCCTGTAGTTCATGTAAGGGAGAAGAAAAATGGGAGTTTGTAGGATAAATAGTGTTTAAAATTGCGGCGTAGTGTTCGAACAAAAGGTTTGCAGCTTCTTAGGATGTTCAGTTGAGTCCGTTTGCGCTGAGCAGGGATGAAATTCAAAGTTTAACAACTTGTCTCTGATTTACAAATTGGAACTAACTTTTTGGGTTATCCAAGAATTTATTACATGTGTGCATTTTATACTGACATTATGATAATAATAATAATAATATATTCTTGGACATCCAAGGCATGTAATACATGATCAGTTTATCAAAATTGGAACAGAAAAAGAAAATATAACGGTGCAAACGACCGGAGTTAGCGGGATTTTTAAACATTTTTTCTGTAACGAAGCGTCATTTCTTATGTATCTTTCGTATTTTGCGCCAATATTATCGTTTCGTTTCATATCGCACCACACGTAGAAAAGGATGTCAAACTCTTTCTACGTTCCTATTGTGAATAAGAATGATAATATTGGTTATTCTATTTTATGTTATATTGATTCTCAATCCCTTTGTTTTGTCGGACTCTACCCCGCGCTCGTTGGAGTTCGTTTCCCCTTTGGCCGCCGCTAGCTGCTGCTACGCGGCCATCGTCTTCCAGCCAACCGGCTGCGCATCACACAAGGACCTGTGAACAATCATCCAGCGACCCAGCTGCGCATCAACCACAGGACTTGTCTACGACATTCTATTGTACCGCGTGCCTCATCCCATACACCGTTTTATTCCACCTTTCGGAGTTCTCGCTTGGTGTGTGTGCTATCACTGTGCTTGGGGTAAACTGCAGCTTTACCTCAATCGCTACATTTAGTGACGAGGGTGGTCGTTCCTCTACGTGCCGTCTGAAGATGTTTTCATTATCAAGATATGGCGCTGGATTCAACATTCCCACCTCTCGATTTTTTTGATTTTGTTTTTTTCTCCGATGTTTTCTGCACATTTTCCAATTCCCCACATCTCTTGCACTGAGGACAGTGCAAAAACTGAAGGGGGGCGGTGTAACGAAGCGTCATTTCTTATGTATCTTTCGTATTTTGCGCCAATATTATCGTTTCCTTTCATATCGCATAACACGTAGAAAAGGATGTCAAACTCTTTCTACGTTCCTATTGTGAATAAGAATGATAATATTGGTTATTCTATTTTATGTTATATTGATTCTCAATCCCTTTGTTTTGTCGGACTCTACCCCGCGCTCGTTGGAGTTTGATTCCCCTTTGGCCGCCGCTAGCTGCTGCTACGCGGCCATCGTCTTTCAGCCAACCGGCTGCGCTTCACACAAGGACCTGTGAACAATCATCCAGCGACCCAGCTGCGCATCAACCACAGGACTTGTCTACGACATTCTATTGTACCGCGTGCCTCATCCCATACATCGTTTTATTCCACCTTTCGGAGTTCTCGCTTGGTGTGTGTGCTATCACTGTGCTTGGGGTAAACTGCAGCTTTACCTCAATCGCTACATTTCCATTCAATAATGGGTACGAATATACAGTTAATAACATGGGAATTGGGTACGCCGTGTGCTCCAATACTCTTGACGAATTGTCAACGAATTGAACCAAAATATGTTCACCAGCCGGGTTTCCGTTATCTGCAGGAGAGTAAATCGCAAATGGAACAAATCTCGGGCGGATAGATTTCGAACCTGTTTCAGTGATGGTCCGGTATTTAAAACACTGAAATATGATTAAAGATATCCTCTTCACCTTCATGGTGAGAGGTCATCAAAGTAAAATAGTTCATCATTTAAAAAAATGTACATTAAAAACATAATGATTTTCAGGTTTTTTTACTTTTTCATTTTTTTGGTAGATTTTATTCTTTTGCAAGTTTGGATAAAAATGTGACATTTATAAGCCTCATATGAAATAAAAGACAGATATATACATAATGGTTTATAGAAAATGTCATGGAAAGTAATGTGACAAATAGACAAATGTGATGCAAGCCCCAATCTATGACGAGACATGCATAGACCCAATGTAACCTGACACTACAGCAGCGTTATGAATAGATAATCAGAAGAATCATTTTTATATATGTTTCAAAATTTTTTTAGAGAGACATTCGTTCCCGATAAAAACCTAAATTGAAACAATAAGGATAACTATGTTTAAACAAAAAGGGAATAAGATAAGCCTGAAGAGATACAATAAGTAAAGGTACATATAATACTAGTCCCAGGTTTTGATGTATGTATGAAAGCACAAGCCTGATCCAGGCAAAGTGCCGCACAGTCAGAGACTGCACGTGGGCTAAGATACTGTCAGGTTGCCCAGGCCTAGACAGATATGAGGTGTGGAATAGAAATAGATGTAACATACATAGACACTAAGTAATCTGACACTTAATAATACCATGTATTTCAGACATCGTGAACAGTTCTATACGTGTGCTTATGTACAAAATTCTTAAAACTGGTTCAATAACCAGGAATAACGTGACAAAATATATTGTCTATAGAAGTGTTTATTATGAGAATTTCGCATAGCGATGGAGCAGTAAGTGAATCTACGAGTGTTTCAAATTCACCTGTAGATGTGCACATACGAAAATGGAGTGGAAGAGAATTCCAAAGATGCGCATACATAATTGAAATAAGTTTTGTCGAACTTTAGTGCGAGTAAGGGGAATGTGTAATAGCCTTATTCGACTACGTCGTACAGAACGATTGCAATCTTGGAAGCGCATGGAAGATCTGAGCTTATCTTGGTGCTCTGTGATGATTCGAAAGAAAAGAAAAAGATAAAGGCGAATTCTGCGAAACCATAGCGGGTCAATGTCCAGTAGATTGCATCTTCCTTTCCGAGACAAAGGATTAGAGTAGCCTAACATGATTTTGCTCATTCTACGTTGAAGGCTTTCTGAGAGAATACAGTCACGCCTAGCGATGTGAGAGTAGGCTATATTACAGTAGTCAAGAAGTGGTAATCCTTTCATTTTATATAGCTTAGTCTACTTTCAAGAAGGAAGAATTTTTGATTTATCAAACCAAAATTCTGTCTAGCTCTTGCTATGAGAAATCTCACTTGTTCGTTGGCGGGTCATATATGTGCAACGAATAAGCAATGACTTATAAATTATTCAGTCAGCTCGATTTCGTCCTGTCCATTAACACCCCAACGCCAAGTTTCGATGTGCTATGGTTTTGCGTGTTCGGCTGAGAAGAAATGATCTGGGGTTCTTCCGACGAAGATGCTTCTCGTGACTCGCAAGTCGTAGCAGTGTGTGGCACTGAGTTGGAAACCTGGTCCATGTCAAATCGATCTGGTCAAACATTAAGAAATCCCATGAATTGAATACGACGAGTTGGTGGAACAGGCCTAGCTCAGTAATCCAGCGGCTCTTAGGAAGACTTTCGTTGAAGTAATCCATGAATGTGAGAAAGGTGAATGTCAAAACAACATGATTACAGTGGCCCAGGGAGGGTTGAAGGAAAGTTTATCGACCATTGACTCTTCGTTGGTGATGATGAGATCCAGAAGGGATGGTGTATTTGTGCCCCGAAACAGAGTATCTTCGGGAACATGATTGTATAATGAATAGGTTGCTAAAATGTCGAGCAACGGGGTGACAAATGGGCCGGATTAATGTTCAACATGGAGGCTGGGACAGTTAAAGTCGCCGATTATCGGTATGGGGGCGAATCTTTTACTTAAACCATGTCGTAGTTATGACAGAATGGAGTAATCCAACAGTAAGGTATTACTGGGAGATCTATAAGCAACTGAAATCAGGAGAAGACTGACTTGCTTGAGTGAGATTTGGCATCAAAGAACATCAGAGTCAATTAACGCAGGGTCAGATAATGGTTCGCAGCAAAGCAATTCGTGACGATAGAACAGCACTTCAATTCCTCTTGTTGTACGGTCACAGGGACGCAATGACCTATTTGTAGGGTGAGTTCCGCATCAATAACAGTGCTTGATAACCACGTTTCGGTAACGGCTATCAGGTCCCATGAGTACAGAGAATGGCGGTAACGGAGTTCGGGATGTTTGTTCAGAAAACCAGCAGCATTTGTGTAGCAGCATGAAAGGCTGCGCGATTGCAGAGTATGCAGTGTGGTGAAGCGGTGTGCAGTTATTTTGCCGATCTCACTGAAACCGACTGCGAAAGTTTTTTGGAGTGGTCGTGTGAATTTTGTCAGCAGACTGATCTGTGCTGGGTGTGACTGATGGTTGCGTACGAGTTCTTGGTCTATTAACTGAAAAGCGTTTGTTATCATACAACAAGCGCAAAGCAGTATTAATCATACCTTTTGATTAAAAGTTAATTTTCATAATACGGAGACATTGCCCTTGTAGCTGGAGCACGTGGGAAGACGTTTTACGGCAGTCGTTGAAGTTCCGTGAACATTGCTGTGTTTTTGTATGTAGCGCCATTGACAACAGCCGATTTCTAATAGTAGCCTTTTTGTTTTCCATTTGCCTTTGAGGCAAAGGGACGTCTGGAAAAACACGAACAGGCAAATTTGTATTTTGTAGAAGGTGGGCCGAGAGCTAGACCTCTTCAACCTTTTTCAAGGAGTCGCGGGTGATTCAAAGTAGACGTGGGTCATCTGCCTGAGGGGAGTTTGGGCGTCTGGAGAGACGTACTAAAGAAACCGGGTCTACATCATGTTCAAGTTTTTTCACAGGGAGCTCGCCATTCTTACACATCATTTTGCCTGCGTGCTTGAAAGCATGGAGATACACTTTCGAGAACATTTGTACATACAATGATCAGGGATCGCGAGATTTTGTGACTGGCTTTTGGAACTGCAGGTAGTTTCCCAGCGTTGTTTGGTTGTGGCTTCACGTGCAAAGTAGTGTGTGATTTTGTTGATCGATTCACACTTGGCAATACCAGATCATACAAAGGACTTGTGGAGGCAGGTGGCGACTTTGTTTCCAGTAGAGAATTGAGGCGTAGCATTCTGGTGACAATAGCACCTTACGGATCCGGACAAATACGTAAAGACATAACGACAATCTGAACGGAAGATGAATGAGAGCGATAGTCGACCAAGTTTAAACGAGTGCCCAGATTATTTTGGAGGTGTGCTCGAAAACACCCGCCACAACCATGATTGATTTGTGGAGAACACAGGCATGTGCAACTGTGAATGGAAGATGAGATGGGTCTCATCACCGATAGGTGAGAGAGTTGGTGCAAGTTGCATCTTTTTAAATTTAATGATGAAAATTATGTTTCTCATGTGTTGAAAAATAAGCACGTTCTAGCTTCTGTTGCTAGATTCTCGAATGTGTTAATTAAACGCGACAATACACCCCTACAACGTAAATTTGCCCGGCCAAGTTCCCGCTCCAGTGAGAGTAAGCTCTCAATCCCCATCTTGTAATAAGATTTCCACTCCGACCGACATAGACATGCTACCTGAAAATATTACAATCAGCTCAGACGCCGGATCACCGGCTGCACCCCAGGATACTGCTAAGCCACAAGCTATCCCTCGACCAAATCCTAAGGACGTCAAAAAAGTTAAACTTCCAACGTTCAAAGCAATAGGTCCCCTTCTAAACAAACCACCAAGCATTAAGCCACTGGTGAACGATTCTTTTAGGAACAGTAATTCTAGATATTCTAGAAAGTATCTCCATCCATTACCTACGCAACCTCCCATTTACAAGTATTGTGGGTATTCACCTTATGGTTCCCCTAATTCTTCTACATGGTATTCCTACCCTTACTCCAATCAGCATGGTGACCAGCCACAAAAACTTAGTTTAAATAGAAATGGACACCTTAACTTTAATTTACCTTATGTTTATCCCAATCCACAAACTGTCATGTCACCCCAAAGAAACATGCATAGTATTTCATCTTGGCCACAACCTGCTCCACAGGTTTATCCATCTTATGCCCCCAGCCATTTTTACCAAGACTATTCACCACAGTCAAATTTTCCACCAGTGTTTCCACCCGTATACAGGATTTAACACAATCTAGATCGAAATCCCAGGTCCTCATCACTAACACATCTATCTGTACTCCTGCCATCAGCATCCTTCTATTTAATGCGAGATCTATTTCTTCCAAAATGTCTGACATTTAATTTTTCCTGTCTGCTAACCCAACTGATCTAGTTCTAATCACTGAAACTTGGACAACTGATGAAGACATAGACGCTACACTTTCCCTACCAAATTATAATATTTTTCGTAAAAATCGGTGCTCCACTCGTGGGGGTGGTTGCATCATATATATTACTAAGAATATTCTTGCCAATCTTCATTGTTCTTCCTCACTGGATGAAATTGATGATTCCATATGGATTGATATACCTTCATTGGATGCCCTTTTCGGTTGTATTTGCAACCCACCTCCTCCATCCTTACACAATCTTGATAAGATTAAAAATGCTTTTATTGAAGTTTCTTTGAACCATTTGAAAAATAAACTTATAGCCGGTGATTTTAACATGCCTTATACATGCTAAAACTCGCCTCAGCAATCTAGAAAATTCTCCTTTTTTTTCCGAAGCAATCAAACTACTAGGTTACACATAAATAGTTGATGAACCTACAAGGCATTTAAACCTTCTAGACCTTATTTTTACATTGGGTCCTAATGCTAGTAATGTGGAAGTCATAGCACCCCTTCCTGGTTGTGACCATAACATGGTCACGTGTCAACTTCATCTTTGTGAGAATCGAACCTCCATCAGCAAAGCTAATGGTCGTCTCTATGTTGATTGGACAGCGTTTTCGACTCTAATTAGAAATTCTGAATTGACTGACTTCTTTATATATCCGAATTTTAACCTTATCTCTTCAATATTCCATAAGAACTTATCTGAATGTCTCGTAACTGCATCAACTCCTCGGAAAACTATATCAATTAAACTTGATAAAATAAACCTTCTTGAAAAAAAGATAGCCCGTCTTTCTGCTTTTGTAAACCAAACACCAGACTTTTATTCATTTTTACGTCACAAGGAACTTCTTAGCTCTTTTACAACGATCAAATTACAATTCATCGAGAATCAAGAATCCCAGACATAGATTGGCCTGTCCACACTGGTCTAGTCATCCAGCAATCTGGCACCTTTCTCGAATGGCTCCATAATCATGCGCTGCACCAGCATGTCAATGATCCTACAAGGTTTCACCATGGATGCACTACATCCACTCTTGACTTGGTATTGTCGTCCCAGCTAGAAGCCATGAGTCATTTCAAGTACCTACCGCCGCTCGGCAAAAGTGATCACGTAATGATAAGCTTCGAAGCGATATTGCGTTTTCGCAAACCTTTCTCTCGTCCTAGACGCAATTTTAGGCGTGCAGACTGGGGTTTACTCTTGCAGTCTTCAAAATCTTCCTTCAGTTATCTAGCGATTCAAATGTAAATGAAAACTGGGATAGAATTTCTAAGTATCTAAACGAGTTACAAGACAAACACGCTCCGCTGCAGTGTGTGAGAAGGCATCGAAGGCCACCCTGGTGGTCTCCTCGAGTCCGTAGGTCTACCCGTAAACGGGATCGTCTATGGCGGCAATATAAGCTATCCCTTACTTCTGGTTCTTGGGCCCGCTACAAAACCGCTCGGAATGCCTGTGTTAAATTACAACGTGTGCTCAAACAGGATTTTGAGTTATCTCTAGCTAGGGATGCTAAATCCAACCCGAAAAGGTTTTATAGCTACGCACAGTCAAAAGGAAAAACTAGGGAAAACATAGGGGATTTGAAACTGGAGGACGGAAAAGTTGCCGATACCGACCTGTCTAAGGCGACTGCCTTCTCAGGGTTTTTCAGTAGCGTTCAACGACGGGATAATTCTTCAAACGCACCGTTTGGTCTGCTTAACCTGACACCTGGTGTCCATGTATTAGATGAGTTGTCCTTCAATGAGGCTGAGGTGTTTGACGCACTTATCCATGTTCGGGTCAACAAATCTGAGGGACCGGACGGCATCTACTCAATTATGCTTAAAAATCTTGCCTCAGTGCTTGCCGAACCGTTTTGCCAGCTCCTGAATTCATGCCAGCAACTAGGAGTTGTTCCCAGTAAGTGGGGGAAGCCATAGTCGTGCCAATACACAAAGGCGTTTGCAGGTCAACTGTTGGCAACTATAGACCGGTCAGCCTGACCAGCACCGTCTCGGAAGTAATGGAAAAACTGCTGCGTGATAAAATCTGTCAGCATCTTTGTCGGCATTCTCTGTTGAGTGTAACTCAGCATGGATTTCTTAAGGGTAGATCCTGTCTGACTAACCTCCTTAGCTTTCTCAATACTGCCACTAAAAGGATGGATGAAGGGAAGCCTGTTGAAGCCCTCTACCTAGACTTCAGCAAGGCTTTCGATTCCGTAAATCACCGCCTTCTTGAGATTAGGCTTGCAGCCAAAGACATACGGGGTAATCTACTTGCTTGGATAAAGGCCTTCCTTACAGGCAGGACATTCCGAGTTAGAGTAGGTTCTACGCTGTCGAGTCAAACCGCTCGGCAAAAGTGATCACGTAATGATAAGCTTCGAAGCGATATTGCGTTTTCGCAAACCTTTCTCTCGTCCTAGACGCAATTTTAGGCGTGTAGACTGGGGTTTACTCTTGCAGTCTTCAAAATCTTCCCTTCAGTTATCTAGCGATTCAAATGTAAATGAAAACTGGGATAGAATTTCTAAGTATCTAAACGAGTTACAAGACAAACACGCTCCGCTGCAGTGTGTGAGAAGGCATCGAACGCCACCCTGGTGGTCTCCTCGAGTCCGTAGGTCTACCCGTAAACGGGATCGTCTATGGCGGCAATATAAGCTATCCCTTACTTGGTTCTTGGGCCCGCTACAAAACCGCTCGGAATGCCTGTGTTGAAATTACAACGTGTGCTCAAACAGCATTTGAGTTATCTCTAGCTAGGGATGCTAAATCCAACCCGAAAAGGTTTTATAGCTACGCACAGTCAAAAGGAAAAACTAGGGAAAACATAGGGGATTTGAAACTGGAGGACGGAAAAGTTGCCGATACCGACCTGTCTAAGGCGACTGCCTTCTCAGGGTTTTTCAGTAGCGTTCAACGACGGGATAATTCTTCAAACGCACCGTCAGGTCTGCTTAACCTGACACCTGGTGTCCATGTATTAGATGAGTTGTCCTTCAATGAGGCTGAGGTGTTTGACGCACTTATCCATGTTCGGGTCAACAAATCTGAGGGACCGGACGGCATCTACTCAATTATGCTTAAAAATCTTGCCTCAGTGCTTGCCGAACCGTTTTGCCAGCTCTTTAATTCATGCCTGCAACTAGGAGTTGTTCCCAGTAAGTGGAGGGAAGCCATAGTCGTGCCAATACACAAAGGCGGTTGCAGGTCAACTGTTGGTAACTATAGACCGGTCAGCCTGACCAGCACCGTCTCGAAAGTAATGGAAAAACTGCTGCGTGATAAAATCTGTCAGCATCTTTGTCGGCATTCTCTGTTGAGTGTAACTCAGCATGGATTTCTTAAGGGTAGATCCTGTCTGACTAACCTCCTTAGCTTTCTCAATACTGCCACTAAAAGGATGGATGAAGGGAAGCCTGTCGAAGTCCTCTACCTAGACTTCAGCAAGGCTTTCGATTCCGTAAATCACCGCCTTCTTGAGATTAGGCTTGCAGCCAAAGACATACGGGGTAATCTACTTGCTTGGATAAAGGCCTTCCTTACAGGCAGGACATTCCGAGTTAGAGTAGGTTCTACGCTGTCGAGTCAAACCGCTCGGCAAAAGTGATCACGTAATGATAAGCTTCGAAGCGATATTGCGTTTTCGCAAACCTTTCTCTCGTCCTAGACGCAATTTTAGGCGTGTAGACTGGGGTTTACTCTTGCAGTCTTCAAAATCTTCCCTTCAGTTATCTAGCGATTCAAATGTAAATGAAAACTGGGATAGAATTTCTAAGTATCTAAACGAGTTACAAGACAAACACGCTCCGCTGCAGTGTGTGAGAAGGCATCGAAGGCCACCCTGGTGGTCTCCTCGAGTCCGTAGGTCTACCCGTAAACGGGATCGTCTATGGCGGCAATATAAGCTATCCCTTACTTCTGGTTCTTGGGCCCGCTACAAAACCGCTCGGAATGCCTGTGTTAAATTACAACGTGTGCTCAAACAGCATTTTGAGTTATCTTTAGCTAGGGATGCTAAATCCAACCCGAAAAGGTTTTATAGCTACGCACAGTCAAAAGGAAAAGCTAGGGAAAACATAGGGGATTTGAAACTGGAGGACGGAAAAGTTGCCGATACCGACCTGTCTAAGGCGACTGCCTTCTCAGGGTTTTTCAGTAGCGTTGAACGACGGGATAATTCTTCAAACGCACAGTCAGGTCTGCTTAACCTGACACCTGGTGTCCATGTATTAGATGAGTTGTCCTTCAATGAGGCTGCGGTGTTTGACGCACTTATCCATGTTCGGGTCAACAAATCTGAGGGACCGGACGGCATCTACTCAATTATGCTTAAAAATCTTGCCTCAGTGCTTGCCGAACCGTTTTGCCAGCTCTTTAATTCATGCCAGCAACTAGGAGTTTTTTCCCAGTAGTGGAGGGAAGCCATAGTCGTGCCAATACACAAAGGTGTTTGCAGGTCAACTGTTGGTAACTATAGACCGGTCAGCCTGACCAGCACCGTCTCGAAAGTAATGGAAAAACTGCTGCGTGATAAAATCTGTCAGCATCTTTGTCGGCATTTCTGTTGAGTGTAACTCAGCATGGATTTCTTAATGGTAGATCCTGTCTGACTAACCTCCTTAGCTTTCTCAATACTGCCACTAAAAGGATGGATGAAGGGAAGCCTGTCGAAGTCCTCTACCTAGACTTCAGCAAGGCCTTCGATTCCGTAAATCACCGCCTTCTTGAGATTAGGCTTGCAGCCAAAGACATACGGGGTAGTCTACTTGCTTGGATAAAGCCTTCCTTACAGGCAGGACATTCCGAGTTAGAGTAGGTTCTACGCTGTCGAGTCAAACCGACGTGATCAGTGGTGTACCCCAAGGTTTGGTACTTGGTACTCTTCTATTCCTGATTTTCATCGATGACTTGTCCACTGCATTGAAGTGCCCATGCTTCATTTTCGCGGATGATGTGAAATTCATCGGATCAACGGATGAAGATACCTTGATGCACGACCTTGAGCGGGTCATAAACTGGTCATACCGGTGGGATCTCCCACTGAACCTAAATAAGAGCCAACTCTTGTCAACACTGGTTGATAAGATTTCGGTCCAGGTGGCGGGGAATTCCCTCAGTGTTAACGCCACACAGTGTGCTAAGTATTTGGGTGTACTGGTTAGGGCTGACTTCAAATGGGAGGACCAATGTGCCGCTGCGGCTCAGCGTGCACGCAAGGTATTTTGTCGGCTGAAATCAGTGCTATCGAGCAGAAGACCCGATGTATTCCTGCCACTGTACAAGGCATTAGTTCGGCCGCATCTTGAATACTGTGTTCAGGCGTGGTGTCCTCACTACAAAAAGGACATCCTTCGACTTGAAAGTGTACAGCGCCTCGCAACTCGCATGATTGAAGGTCAGCGAGGGAAACCGTACGCTGTGCGCCTAATGTCTCTCGATCTTTTCTACCTTAGGCGCCGTCGTTTAAGAGGTGACCTAATAGAAACCTTTAAGATCTTAAGGGTTTGAGTGGCGTGCAAATGAACAACTTCTTTACCTTAAGTCCCGAGCTGGGCACCCGGGGCCACTCACTTAAAATTGCTAAGAAACGATGTCGGCTAGACTCCAGGAAACACTTTTTCAGCCTTAGGGTTGTTAACTTCTGGAACATTCTTCCAGAAGAACTTATATCCTGCAGTACCGTGTCTAGTTTTAAGCAGGGGTTGGACCGCAACTGGGGTAAGTTGTTTCCTGAATACTCTCCTTAATTGCTTTACTAGCTCAGGTTTTTCATCTTTTAGCGTTATCCCTTAAATAAAGTGAGGGCTAGAGTTCTCTGTGTTTTTTTATTTTTTTTATACACAATGCTACTTCAGCTATCCTCTCACCGTGCTGGTGAATAGAAACTGCTTATTCTTTTTCTAGCATCGGCTATAACGCGGTGCTTCCTAAGTTCAACCCGGATAATCTCTTGGCTTCGCGATCAGCGAAGATTTCAAATAGACAAAATGAATATACGTTTTGGCAGTGGTGGGTGCTTCTCTGCAGCTTTCCACCGAAAGAAATTCTGGAAGCTCGATTGGCTTGTTAGCCACATACTGTCGTGTGCAAACTGAACTGAACTGAATATCCTCTGTTGCGGAGTTATTCAATCGGCGCTTATCAGGGTTGCTTTTCAGTGTTGCTACTTCGCTACCCGAACGCTAAAACGCAAAATAATTTGCTGAAACTGGGCGGCTATCTGGCACCAATCGATACAAACCATTTGTATTGGTATGTATTTCAATAGTCAATAGTCAATAGTCAATAGTATATTATGGTACAAAAGCTATGAGCTTAAAATATAACCATAGGATAGTCAGTACAGGGGGTCGGGTGGAGTTCAGCGGGTTCGGCGTCAATCGCCAAAGTTCAGTAAAGGATGTGGTTATGTATAATAACAGTCAATACAGGGGAAGATGAATAGGCGAGGTTCCGTAAACGTATCTGGAAAGGAAGAGGAAAATGGGTGCAGTATCGGGAAGAAGAAAAAAAAAGAATCCATTAAACTTGTTGAGAAAAATAGAGATAAGCGTCAAGCCGCTTTTTAAAAATCGAAAGCTATGGGGAGGTCACGACAAAACTGGTAGATCATTTCAAAAAACGAGGGGTACGGACAGAAAAGAAAAATTTACGGCAGTTTAACCGACAGGGCTGGTGGGCTAGCTTGAAAACATGCCCCCGGGTTCCGGAACTGGGTGCCATCAAAAGCAGTCTATGGCACGGATGTTTGTTCTCCTTAAGGATCTGGAAAACCAGTATCAGATCACCTCGGATGCGACGGTAACTGATCGGGAACACGTTGAGTTGCTGGAGGCGGTCCTCATGGTTCAGTAAACTGAGTCCTTTGACGAGCTTTGTGAACCTCCGTTGAGCCTTCTCTAGGACGTGATGGTCACGCTTTAACCATGGAGACCAAACGGATACCGCATATTCCAGGTGGGGTCTGATGTACGCGTGTAGGAGCGAGGAAAAGAGGCGGCGGTCAAAAGACCCGAATACCCTTTTGAGGAGCCCTACGTTGCGATTGGCGACTGATGATGCGAGGGAACATTGGGCTGAGCACCCAAGATCACTTTGAACCAATACGCCGAGGTCCTTTTCTAGCATACTCACCGAAAGTTCGGTGTTCCCTAGCTTGTAACTAGGTTCGCCAGAGTGACGGATGCGGAGAGATCGGCATTTTCGTGGGTTGAAAGGGAGCTGGTTCGACGTTGCCCAGTTATTAAGTGAGGTAAGATCGGCTTGCAGGTCATCACAATCATTCGAGGAAGAGAGGATGCGCCATAGCTTGATATAATCTGCGAACATCAGAAACGGCGAGTTCACACATGCTCCAATGTCGTTGATGAACATCAAGAACAGACGCAGACCGAGTACAGAGCCCTGGGGTAATCCGCATTGTATTGAAAAACAATCGGAGAGCGATTGTCTGACGCGAACGCGGAGTGTCCTGGATTGGAGGAATTCGGCTAACCAAGACAAAAGTGGGTTACCAATACCAAGTAGGCCAAGCTTTTGCAGTAAAATAGCATGGTTAACACGGTCAAAAGCTTTGGAGAAATCCAAGTATATAACGTCGACACCATGGCCCGCATCAACAGCCTTGGTCCAGCTGTCCCGCGCCAGAAGCAAGTTTGTTGTACAGGAGTGTCCGCGGCGAAATCCATGTTGTTCGATGGTGAGAGCATTCGTGTTCTCCATAAAAGCCATTAAATCATCGGATACAATAGATTCCATTACTTTGGAAAGCACAGGGAGCAGGGTGACTGGGCGGTAATTTACAGGATCACTGCGGTTTCCACCTTTATATATTGGGGTTATGATCCCCTGTTTCCAATCTTCGGGAACATGGGAGATATCGAACAGACGTTGGAAGTACATGGAAAGTGGTTCACAAAGTTGCACAGCAACCGCACGCAATGCTTTCGGTGTAATCCGGTCTACTCCAGGTGATGAATTTTCACGGAGCTGCATGATCTTTTTATATACACGTTCAGCGGTGAACAGAATAGTAGAGAGTCTAGGTGGGGTGGGGTGATATTCAACGAAGATGGTTGGCAATTCTGGAATACCGGCATGTAGTGATCCTTCAGTGTATTTGCGGCTTCCATAAAAGTCGATGTGGAGCCGCCTTCAATTTTCAGTGGGGGGATTCCAGTTTTCACTTTTCTTTTGTCATTTATATGACGGTATAGCAGTTTTCGGTTGTTCAGAAACCGTGCAGTTAACTTGTTATGGTAATCCAGCTTATCTTGACGCACTAGAGACGTACAGTGGTTGCGTAATTGTCGATATGCTTCCCAATTTCGCGCACACTCTTCCGATCGGAACTTACTCCAAGCAGCGTTTCTGCAGCAGATCCACTTACGAGTTCTACTACGAATGAAAGTACGTAGGATACGTCGTTTGACTGTTTTGGAAGTCGATGATTGTTTCAGGAGACAGTGCCACTGGGAGACAAATCTGGACCAGGTGAGCTCAGGATCGCCATTTAACATGAAGTCGAAATTGTTAGCAGTGACAATTTCTTGAAACGCCTTGTAGTCCGTAACTACCCGTAACAGGGGTACCTCCTCGTCAAGGAATTCGGCGTAAGAAACGAAAAAAAATGTCAGGACGACGTGGTCGCTCTTTCCTAAGGGCGGTTCATAATGAATTTCTTCTACCATCAGTTCCTCGTTAGTCAGCACTAGATCGAGTAAAGATGGACAATCGCCACTGCGAAAGCGTGTAGCAACATTAACGTGGTTGTTCAAAGGATGACTGCTGATGAAATCATCCAGATCCTCAGCAAACGTATTTGGGCTGGGTTCGCCGACAACTTCAGGAGAGTTAAAATCCCCCATCAGCAATGCGTGCGAGTGGGGTAGTGATAAGGCGAAGCGAATGGATGCAATAATGAGATCATCAATGAGGCGTTGAGTATTCGGTGGACGATATATTACCACAACAATTGCACAGTCCCTATTTTTAAGTTGCAAGCGACACCAAAGTGAGTCCACCACGCTAAGTTGCTCTTGCGGGAGAACCTCACAAGAAAGACGTGAATTATAGTATAGAAGAACACCGCCCCCTTTAGTTGGACGATCGTTCCTGAGAATGGACATATCAGTGAGAGAAACCTCGGCGTCAGTGATCGAAGAGCTTAGCCACGTTTCGGATACAGCTATTATATCAAAATGACGAGCAGCATGCCTCAAGCGAAGTTCTGCAAGTTTGCTTAGTAAACCCTGCGCGTTCGTGTAGAGACAGTTCAAGCCCTCACGCGTGAGGTTAGAAGCAGCATCACTTATACGAATATTCAGACCGCCGATCCCGTTTGGATCGGCTCTTGTGAGTTTTTTGGGTTCGTCGAGTCCGTCTGCACCGTATACGCTCCGGTTAGTGGAAGCGTGGCGGAGGAGGCTACGTGGGGACCTGATTGAAACCTTCAAAATCATGTCAGGTTTCAGTACTATTCATCCCAGTGAATTGTACGCTCTAGCGCCAAGTGTGGGTACTCGAGGCCACCCATTATAAATGGCCAAGCGACATGTCAGGTCAAATGTTCGTAAGTTCTTCATTAGTGAGAGGGTAGTAAGTTACTGGAATCGACTTCCTAAAGAATTTGTTTGTTCTACTTCGGCAGGGGGTTTCAAGAATAGACTTGACTCTGTGTGGCCTTCATTATTTCCTGATATGTATCCGTAAGGGAATAGTTGGTATGATCCTCATGTTGTCTTTGGAACGCACTAATGCTTCTCCTCACCTATTGGTGAGGGGAGTTTTTCTGTTGCATTCCAGATTACTCTCATACCAGAAGATATTGGTGAAAATATTGTTTGAAGTGGTAGACGCTCTTCTGTGGCATACCACCGAAAGAAATCTGGACGCTCGATTGGCTCGTTAGCCACATACAGTCCTGTGCAAACTGAACTGAACATATCTGAGCCGTCAAGACAAATGTCAGTATAAAGTGCACACCTGTAATAAGTTCTTGGATGACCCGAAAAGTTAGTTTTAATTTGTAAATAATAATAATATATATTCTGGGACATCCAAGGCATGTAATACATGATCAGCTCATCAACATTGGAACAGCAAAATAAAATATAACCTTGCAAACGACCGAAGTGAGCGGGATTCCTAAACATTTTTCTCCGTTCAATATTGGGAACGAACATACAGTAAGTGAGAAAGAAAATTCTAATGTCTAATAACCATAAGGTTTCATTCAAATTTTGTTAGGATTTACGGATTTCAAGGATGGGAAAACATGGAGAACAGAAATGGAAGGTAATTATGGAAAAAGTGGAGTGAATGGTAATAAATTGTCATAAAAAAATCGACAAATAAATTATACGTGCATCAATTCATGTTTTTTTACGAAAAGATTTGTTGAGAAGATGAAAAAGGGAATATAAATCCATCAGCTTAAGAAAATCTAAAAAAATTCTGGGGGATGAGAGAGAGTGTGGTTATTAGCATGGAAGTGGGGTACGCCGTGTGCTCCAATACTCTTGAAGAATTTTCAACGAATCGAACAAAATCTGTTCACCAGTCGGGTTCTCGTTATCTGCAGGAGAGTGAATCGCAAATGGAACAAATCTCGGGCGAATAGATTTCGAGCCCGTTTCAGTGATGGTTCGGTATTCGAAGACACTGGAATATAATGAAAGATATTCGCTTCACCATCATGGTGAGAGGTCATCAAAGCAAAATAGTTCATCATTTAAAAAAATAAGAATGTACATTGAAAACATAATGATTTTCAGGTTTTTTTTACTTTTTAATTTTTTGATAGATTTTATTGTTTTGCAAGTTTGGATATTTATAAGCTTCATATGAAATAAAAGCCAGATATATACATAATGGTGTATAGAAAATGTCATGGAAGGCAATGTGACAAATAGACAAATGTGATGCAAGTCCCAACCTATTACGAGACATGCATAGACCCTATGTAACCTGACACTACAGCAGCGTTATAAATAGATAATCAGAAAAATCATTTTTTAGATGTTTCGAAATTTTTTAGAGAGACATTTGTTTACCATAGAAACCTGAATTGAAACAATAAGGATAACTATGTTTAAACAAAAAAGGGGGTAAGATAAGCCTAAAGAGATACAATAAGTAAAGGAACATATAATACTAGTCCCAGGTTTTGATGTATGTATGATGTATGTATGAAAGCACAAGCCTGATCCAGGCAAAGTGCCGCACAGTCAGAGACTGCACGTGGGCTATGATACTTTCAGGTTGCTCAGGCCTAGACAGATATGAGGGAGGAATAGAAATAGATGTAACATACATAGACCCTAAGTAACCTGACACTAATGATACCATGTATTTCGGACATTGTGAACAGTTCTATACGTGTGCTAATGTACAAAATACTTACAATTGGTTAAATAACCAGGAATACCGTGACAAAATATATTGTCTATAGAAGTTTTTATTTTGAGAATTTCGCATAGCGATGGAGCAGTAAGAGAATCTACGAGTGATTTAAATTTACCTGTAGATGTGCACATGCGAAAATGGAGTGCAAGTGAATTCCAAAGATGCGCATACCTAATTAAAAAGAAGTTTTGTCGAACTTTAGTGTGAGTAAGGGGAATATGTAATAGCCTCATTCGGTTACGTCGTACAGAACGATTGCAATCTTGAAAGCGCATGGTAGATCTGAGCTTAACTTGGTGCTCTGTGATGATTCCGAAGAAAAGAAAAAGAATAAGGCGAATTCTGCGTAACCAAAGCTGGTCAATGTCTAGTAGATTGCATTTTACTCTATAAGATGAAGGATTAGAGTAGCCTATCAGGAGTTTGCTCATTCTACGTTGAAGGCATTCCTAGAGAATAAGTCACGCCTAGCGATGTGAGAGTAGGCTATATTACAGTAGTCAAGAAGCGGTAATACTTTCATTTTCTATAGACTTGGTCTACTTCCACGAAGGAGGAATCTTTGATTTGTCAAACCAAAATTCTGTCTAGCTCTTGCTATGAGAAATCTTACTTGTTCGTTGAAATTGAGAGATGAAGAATATCTAAATCCTAAGTCTTTGATTTCGTTAGAAGGTGCGAGTGGTGTATTGTTGAGAATAATACTACCGGCGGGTATTGGGCAGCGTATATTATGAATTGCTTCTTCAGAGCTGAGAATTCTAAACCCCATTATGAGCCCCAACTTGAAAGGGTTTAAAGATTGTCGTTGAGAGAGTCTATAACCTGTGATATCTCTATGGCTGGAATAGCTAAAACAAGTTTAATATCATCCGCAAAGATAAAAAGCTTTGAGTTTTCTACGAAATCTTGCACATCATTAAAATATATAAGAAAAAGGAGGTCACCTAGTACGCTACCCTGAATGACTCCACTTGGTGTAGGTTGTGTTTCAGAGGATTCGCCATTAACGGAAACGGAGAAGGTGCGATCAGAAAGATATGAACAGAACCAATTAAATAGGGATCCGGAAATACCAAGTGATGATAATTTTCGAAGAAGAAGAGAATGAGGAACCTTATCGGATGCTTTGGTAATGTCTAAGAAAACTGTCCGTACAGCTAATCCATGATCTATGGAGGCCGTTATATGGTCCAAATATTCCAGCTGACAGGTAATGCAGGACTTCTGATTTAAAAAGCCATGTTGGAATGGAGAGAAAGCGTTTGGGCCCAAGTAAGCTATCAATGCGTTCTTGATCAACTTATCAAATAGCCAAGAAAGAAAAGGTGTCTGATTAATTGGGCGATAATTACTGACGATGTGAGAATTCCCTGTTTTAAGCCGAGGTACAATGACAAAATGTTTCCATTCGAGAGGGAAAATACCAGATACAATAAAATGATTAAACAGGTTTAATAAAATTAAAGGTATATCATCCGTATTTAGTTGCAAGATTGCTGGAACAAAGCCCACAATATCAGAATTGTAAGAAGCTTTGCTTCGCCGACACATTGCGCTAGCTTCTTGTAAACTGAAGGAGATGGAACCCATAAACATTGAATCAATATTTTGATTTGGGAGTACAGGGTATACACTGGTATTTATTGACTGACCAAAATAGTTAGGAAAAAGCTTACTTACTGCTGAAGAGTCCTATGTTGATGATTCCCTACCATCATCGTTGAACACAAGTGTAGAAATTCCATGTTTACTTAGATTATATCGAGATCTTGTTAGACTGTTCAAAGACTTGGTCTCCGAAACACTGTTCAGTTCAGTTCAGTTTGCACAGGACAGTATGTGGCTAACGAGCCAATCGAGCGTCCAGAATTTCTTTCGGTGGAAAGCTGCAGAGAAGCAACCACCACTGCCAAAGCGTTTTTTCTTATTGTGATTTGGATATCCTCGACGATCGCGCCGCCAAGGGATAAGCCAATCGAGCGTCCAGAATTTCCGTCTGTGGAAAGCTTCAAAGGAGCGCCCACCACGGCTAAAGTTGGTTTATTTTCCTCCGGTATCCTCGTCGTATGCGAAGGTACGTCCGATGTTTTCCAAGCCGTCCTTCGGTCCCAGAATTTGTAGCTGGGACTGAGAAAAACGGAAAGGGTTTCTCTTCACCAAGCCGGTGAGAGGTCATTTATGGAAAATTGGTGCTTACATTTAAAACATGACATTTAAAACGAGGCATTATATAACAGGATTTTTTTTGTTTTCTTCAAATTGTGGTCAAGACCATATAATTTCAAAATGAACAAAAAAGGACAATTTTGACAAAAGACAACAGGTATATTCACGGGAAAAAGTCTGGGAAAAGCTCAAGCCACAAGACATCTAAACCCCTTTTTAATGCTTCTATTGATGTGCAAGCTATTAGTTCCTCAGGCAGCTTGTTCCAGAAGCTTACCACTCTTTCACTGAAAAAGTGTTGCCTAAGATTCAGACGGCTGTGGTTTTTCGCGAACTTCAATGTATATCCTCTAGTTGAGGGGTTGATTGCTCGAGAGAACAGGATTTGACAGCCCTCGTCGCTTAAGCCTTTCAGGATTTTGAAAGTTTCTATGAAGTCACCCCGTAGACGCCGAAGGGAGAAGAGACCTAAAGAAATTAGACGTTCTTCGTAGGGTTTCATAAATATACCTTCATTCATTTTGGTAGCCAGTCTTTGGACTCTTTCTAATTGTAATATGTTCTTTCGAAAGAAGGGACTCCAGGCTTGCACGCAGTATTACAAATGCGGCCTGACAATCGCCGTGTATAAAGGGATAAACACTCCTGGCGTCCTACATGTCAGAACGGATTTAAGCCTAAAGAGTTCTTCTCTAGCTCGTTGTACTGCGGTGGCACACTGCGCAGCCCATTTGAAGTCCGCTGTTACGACTATACCCAAATCCTTAATCCTCTGAATAGATTGAAAGTCGATCCTACCGTTATTCGCAGTTACTGTGATTCTGTCGACTGCTGCAGACAACAGATGACATTTACTATGTTTCAGAGGAAGATCCCAATCCTGCGACCATTTAATGACCTTTTCAATATCTCTCAACAAATCAACGTGATCACTGGATCCGGTGAATTTGACATCATCAGCAAACATGTAGCAGGGACATGACAACTGCGATGCCAGATCATCGATGAAGATCAGAAAGATTATTGGGCCTAATACCGAACCTTGTGGGACCCGACTTGTAACTGTTGCGAATTCAGAGGTAGTATCGCTAACACGGACCTGGAAGGATCTATCACGAATAAAACTGGTTATCCAGTCGTGAAGCTTACCAGATATGCCTTTGGCCGAAAGCTTCATCCCTAGGAACCTGTGACTAACCGAGTCGAACGCCTTACTAAAGTCTAAGTAAAAGACCTCTACCCGTTCGCCTTCATCCAGTGGCTTAGAAACTCGATCTAAGAAGCATAAAATATTTGAGAGACACGACCTTCCTTTGAGAAAGCCATGCTGAACCGTGCTTGATGATGAATTGTGCACGAGGTGGCTCCACAATCGATCCCTGATAAGTCTCTCCGAGGTTTTACATAAAACTCTAGTCAAGCTTACCGGTCGGAAATTCTTAACTATGTTTGCGCAACCTCCCTTCGAAATGGGTACGACAATGGCTTTCTTCCAGTCATCTGGTAGGATGCCTTCGCATAACGATTCATTATATAACTCACATAGAGGCCCTGCTAGTACCGTAGATATTTCCTTCACAATTTCAGGATGCACATCGTCAGGTCCGGCGGATTTATCTCCGTCTAGATTCCTTAGGACACGTGCGACATCATCCGTGCAAAAAAACTACTTCGCTTAGTGAGCGCACCCATTTCCGTATTAAGAGTTGGGACTGAGTGAATCGCATCCCCGCCATCCATTCTATGTACGCTTGGAAAATAATCCAGCAAAGCTGCTGCCGTTCCGGGGTCAGAATTGGCTTTCTGGCAATTGTCTAATATTAGGGTACCTATGTGATCTCTTGTCTTACCCTTAGACTGAACATAACTATAATACCTCTTAGAGTACTTTTTAGCAGAGATCGCCAGGTAAGTTTCGTAGCATCGCCTAAGCTTCCGTTGTTGCTTCACTGTGTTGTTCCTCGAAGCCTTATAGCACGACCAATTTCTATAGGTTAGTAAGGCTGTGTATCTCCGCCAGTGTCTGTCGCGCCCAATAATGTTGTGTCGCACCGCAGGAGTCCACCGAGGTGGCTTGTTCTTTAGCCGTATAGGTCGAAAAGGACAGTAAAGGTCTTGAAGACTTAAAATATTGCGCTTAATAACCGACCATTTACTTTCGATGTCATTGGTTTCAGAGAACCAGTCACATCGTAAAGCGGAAAGCCGTACAGCATTCCAGTCAACTCGATTTAGATTACGCCTGTATTTGACTGGTGGCTTATGAAAACAGAGAATTGCCTGGAATATTATGGTGACATGGTCACTTTTCCCTAAAGGTGAGTCGTAAGAGAGGTTTTGGACATCTTTAGGACCTTTAGACAAAAGTAGGTCCAGTGTAGATGGTGAATGTCCATCTCTGTACCTAGTTTTCTCACTTACGTGCTGATGAAGCGCACTGGAGTGCATCCAATCGAGATATACCTGGGAAATTCTATCACAGGTTGTCTGAGTGTCCCAGTCAATACCCGGTAAGTTGAAGTCACCTATTAAATAGACTCGTGGGGCAGTTTTGAGCAACCTGGTGAGAAGTTCCCTAAGTTCCTCGTCCTCCTCCTCAGAAGCGCCGGGTGCCCTGTATAAGCAGCCTAACGCAAAAGAAAGCTTACCGTCTGTGACGATTGTCAAGACCAGCTGGATGCCGAAGGTGGTCATTTTGATGCCAGAGTCTTGGTATTTAATACCATGTTGTTGTAGTATTATAGCTCCTTCTCTGCGTCTACCATCTGGTCTATCCGATCTGATGGCTGTATATGTCGAAAGAAGATCAACTGGAATAAAGTCTGCATCTTGGAGCCAGGTCTCTGATACACCTAGGATCCTAGATTTACTTCTGGAGGCTTTCTGCATTAATTCCAGCCATTTACTACGCACGCTGCAAGCATTTGTGTATAGTATGTTCACAGCATTTCGATGTACTCCGCCTAATTTCAGACAACCCTCGGGCGCAAAACCCGAGGTATTACCAAGTTTTTTGGTATGTCCAAATTAGTGCTGTGTGGAGAATCTATGTCGCTGGAAGGTTGTGGCGTTGAGGTTCTTAATGCAGGAGCGTTGAGCGCATACGAAGCGAGGCTTTCATTTGCTGCATCACAACTTAGCCAAGATTCGTCCCTTATATTTTCTACCAGCACTTGAGCGTTCTTGATTGAAATATACCTAGACTTCAGTAAGGCTTTCGATTCCGTAAATCACCGCCTTCTAGAGATTAACCCTTTAGCGACCAAAAGGACCATACGGTCCTCTTTTGGATAACTGTTCTAATAATTAAACAGTGAACAATATTCGGTTGCTGCGAGGTTTGAACGAGTTCAGACATGTCGAAGCATCGTTCTTAGACTGTCTGGCTCTCAATGTGCGTCATTCCATCAGTATGCAGAAGGTCTTTGCAAAATTTACAAAAATATTTTTTCTTAATCCACAAAAAAGTTGGTCGCTAAAGGGTTAAGCTAGCAGCCAACGGCATACGGGGTAGTCTACTTGCTTGGATAAAGGTCTTCCTTACAGGTAGGACATTCCGAGTGAGAGTAGGAGGTACGCTGTCGAATCAAACCGACGTGATCAGTGGTGTACCCCAAGGTTCGGTACTTGGTCCTCTTCTATTCCTGATTCCCATCGATGACTTGTACTCTGAATTGAAGTGCCCATGCTTCATTTTTGCGGATGATGTGAAATTCATCGGATCAACGGATGAAGATACCTTGATGCACGACCTTGAGCGGGTCATAAACTGGTCATACCAGTGGGATCTCCCTCTGAACCTAAATAAGAGCCAACTCTTGTCAACACTGGTTGATAAGATTTCGGTCCAGGTGGCGGGGAATTCCTTCAGTGTTAACGCCACACAGTGTGTTAAGGATTTGGGTGTACTGGTTAGGGCTGACTTCAAATGGGAGGACCAATGTGCCGCTGCGGCTCAGCGTGCACGCAAGGTACTTTTTCGGCTGAAATCAGTGCTATCGAGCAGAAGACCCGATGTATTCCTGCCACTGTACAAGGCATTAGTTCGGCCGCATCTTGAATACTGTGTTCAGGCGTGGTGTCCTCACTACAAAAAGGACATCCTTCGACTTGAAAGTGTACAGCGCCTCGCAACTCGCATGATTGAAGGTCAGCGAGGGAAACCGTACGCTGTGCGCCTAATGTCTCTCGATCTTTTCTCCCTTAGGCGCCGTCGTTTAAGAGGTGACTTAATAGAAACCTTTAAGATCTTGAAGGGTTTGAGTGGCGTGCAAATGAACGACTTCTTTACCTTAAGTCCCGAGCTGGGCACCCGGGGCCACTCACTTAAAATTGCTAAGAAACGATGTCGGCTAGACTCCAGGAAACACTTTTTCAGCCTTAGGGTTGTTAACTTCTGGAACATTCTCCCAGAAGAACTTATATCCTGCAGTACCGTGTCTAGTTTTAAGCAGGGGTTGGACCGCAACTGGGGTAATTTGTTTCCTGAATACTCGCCTTGATTGCTTTACAAGCTTAGGTTTTTCATTTTTTAGCATTATCCCGTGAATATAGTGAGGGCTAGAATTCTCTGTGTTCTTTAATTTTTATTATACACAATGCTACTTCAGCTAACCTCTCACCGTGCTGGTGAAGAGAAACTGCTCTTTCTTTTTCCAGCATCGGCTATAACGCGGTGCTTCCTAAGTTCAACCCGGATAATCTCTTGGCTTCGCGATCGGCGAAGATTTCAAACAGACAAAAAGAATATACGTTTTGGCAGTGGTGGGTGCTTCTCTGCAGCTTTCCACCGAAAGAAATTCTGGACGCTCGATTGGCTTGTTAGCCATATACTGTCCTGTGCAAACTGAACTGAACTGAAGAAAGAATGGCCCTGAACAGTGCTTCGAAGACCAAGTCTTTGAATAATCTAACAAGATCTCGATATACTCTAAGTAAACATGAAATTTCTACAATTTTGTTCCCCCATGATGATATGGATTCATCCACATCAGATTCTTCAGAAATAAGTATGCTATTTTTAAACTATTTTAGCCAATCATTCAATACCACCATATACCCTATTCCAGGTCAAAATACCAGCGTATACCCTGTACTCCCAAATGAAAATAATAATTCAATGTGTATTGATTCCATCTCCTTTAATTTACAAGAAGTTAGCGCAATGTGTCGGCGAAGCAAAGCTTCTTACAAGCATGATACTGTAGGCTTTGTTCCAGCAATCTTGCAACTAAATACGGATGATATACCTTTAATTTTATTTAACCTGTTAAATCTTTCTGTTAAATCTGGTATATTTACCTTGGAATGGAAACATTCTGTCATTATACCTCGGTTTAAAACAGGGAACTCGCACATCATCACTAATTATCGCCCAATTAATCACACACCTTTTCTCTCTAGGCTATTCGAATAGTTGATCAAAAACGCACTAATAGCTTACTTGGTCCCAAACGCTTTCTCTCCATTCCAACATGGCTTCTTAAATCAGAAGTCCTGCATTACCTGTCAGTTGGAATATTTGGACTATGTAACCACCTCCATAGATCATGGATTAGCTGTACTGACAGTTTTTTTAGACATTACCAAAGCATTTGATAAGGTTCCTCATTCTATTCTTCTTCGAAAATTATCATCACTTGGTATTTTCGGATCACTATTTAATTGGTTCTGTTCATATCTTACTGACCGCACCTTCTCCGTTTCCGTTAATAGCATATCCTCTGAAACACAACCTATACCAAGTGGAATCATTCAGGGTAGCGTACCAGGTCCCCTCCTTTTTCTTATATATATTAATGATGTGCAAGATTTCGTAAAACACTCAAAGCTTTTTATCTTTGTGGATGATATTAAACTTGTCTTAGCTTTTCCAGATATAAAGATATCACAGGCTATAGACTCCCTCAACGATGATCTACCAACCCTTTCAAGTTGGGGCTCCCAATAGGGGTTAGGATTCTCAGCTCTGAAGACGCAATTCATGGGTATACGCTGCTCAATACCCCCCGGTATTATTATTCTCAACAATGAACCACTCGCACCTTCTAACGAAATCAAAGACTAAGGATTCAGATATTCTTCATCTCTCAATTTCAACGAACAAGTACGATTTCTCATAGCAAGAGATAGACAGAATTTTGGGTTGATAAATCAAAAATTCCTCTTTCGTGAAAGAAGATTGTCTATATAAAATGAAAGTATTACCGCTTCTTGATTACTGTAATATAGCCTACTCTCACATCGCTAGGCGTGACTGTATTCTCTCAGAAAGCCTTCAACGTAGAATTAGCAGAATCATGTTAGGCTACTCTAATCCTTCATCTTATAAAGTAAGATGCAATCTGTAGCGGATAAATACTCAAAATAAGAACGCAGAAATTACAGAAAATAGCTGTAACTCACGAAATGTTCAGAGAATACAAATCCGTTACAATATCCTTCTTTTGCTCGAGAAATATTCTTGAACGAAAATAAATTCCAACGAATGCTGAAATTGATGTCGAGATTGTTAGTCGCAACAGAATGTTAACATCGAGTCCAATCAACCGAATCCACAAGCACGCGAAATCAGAAGCACGAGTCGAGTTCGAAAAAGTGTATGTTGTGTATCAAAACATTAAAACAAAATGCAAGATACGGTACAATAATAACAATGAAAAATATTGTCAGAATTGATTAAGAATAAATAATATACAAGTGCTACAGAACTCCCCCCCTAGAGCGTGGATCAGGAAGGAGAAACGCTCGATACTGTCAATGTTTGTAAGTCCCATCAAATAAGGTGTACAATATTGCAACCGAAACGGGTTCGTTTGATGCGCTTGGTATCGGGAACGCGTGTGGGTGGTTGTGATGGGGTGGATGATGTATCAGTCATTGGTTGGGTGGGAGGGGTGCAGGATGGGTTTGACATATCGTCAGTCATAGGCTGAGTAGGGGGTGTAGAGGATGGAGGCACACTGGGTAACGATTGTTCGATGTATGCAGGCTTCAGACGATCAATACTGATCGAATCACTCTTTCCGTTGTACTCGAGAATATAATACTTCGGTTTGCGTTGCAGGACTTTGTACGGACCGGTATAAGGTGCTTGCAAAGGTTTCTTGACGTTATCAACGCGAACGAAAACATGGGTGCATGTGTGTAGATCAGGGTGTATCTGATCAGGTCGAGTGTTCGGGCGTGTGGGTATAGGTCGGAGGGATCGGAAATGTTGTTTTAACCGGGTAACATAGGATACTGGGTCAATTTCACCGGTAGTGCGAGCATCGATAAACATTTCACCGGGAAGTCTGATAGTCGAGCCAAAAACAAGTTCAGTGGGACAGCAACCTACATCTTCTTTGATTGTATTACGAATGCCGAGAAGAATGATAGGTAATCGTTCAGACCATTGTGTAGTAGAAGAGGCAGTGATTGCAGCCTTTAACTGGCGGTGAAAACGTTCTACCATACCATTGGCAGCGGGATGATAAGCAGTGGTACGGAGATGGGAACAACCAAGGATTCGATTCAAGTCCCGGAATAATGTGGAAGTAAACTGTGAACCTCGATCAGTGGTAACAGTTGAGGGAACTCCGAAAATAGAAATCCATGATTCGATAAAAGCACGGGCAACAGTCTCCGAAGAAATATCGGGTATGGGGGTCGCTTGGGGCCAGCGGGTATAACGATCAACGCAAGTCAAGAGATAGGTGAACTTGTTGCTAATTGGTAGGGGACCAACTATGTCAACATGAACGTGTTGAAAACGGGAGTTCGGGAGATCGAATTTGCCAGGGGAGGTCTTTGTATGACGGTGTATCTTGCTAGTTTGGCAAGCAACACAATGTTTAGCCCAAAGGCGAATGTCAGTACGGATATTAGACCAAATAAAGCGTGCTGTGATGAGCTTTACTGTAGAACGTATCCCGGGGTGAGATAAACCATGTAAGTGGTCGAAAACTTTCCGCCGATATGATTGAGGAACAAAAGGCCTCGGATTACCGGTGGAAATGTCACAGTAAATGTATTGCTCACAGTTCAGCAATGGCAAACGGACGATCTTTAGGGATTTGTTAGACTGGAGTGCGTCGAATTCCGGATCAGTCTCTTGGTTTCTGGCTATCTCGGGAAGATCGATAGCCGTATTCGAGAGTTCGTGAATGTCACCACGGGATAACGCATCAGCTACCACGTTGCTACAACCATCGATATGACGGATGTCGGTGGTAAACTGAGAGATGAAATCAAGGTGACGCAGCTCTCGCGGGGAATGCCGATCGGACGGTGAACGTAGGGAATAAATCAGGGGCTTGTGGTCGGTATATATAGTAAAAATTCGACCCTCTAAGTGGTGACGGAAATGTTTAACAGCAAAGTAAATAGCTAAGAGTTCTCGGCTAAATGTGCTGTATCGAGTCTGAGTTGGTTGAAGCTTTTTGGAAAAGAATGCGAGCGGTTCAATATGACCATCCACTATCTGTTGTAGAACGGCGCCAACAGCGACCTGCGATGCATCGGTAGTCAATAAGAGACGCGTCGAGGGATCTGTGTTGAGATGCTTTAAGGTTGTAGCCTTAATCAACCGTTCCTTGATAGCAGTGAACGCAGACGTGGCTTCGGTACTCAGAACAAGTTTCTTTGCATTTCCTTTCAAAAGATCTGTAAGCGGTTGTAGGGTTTGGGCGCACTGAGGGATAAAACGGCAGTAGTAATTCACCATACCCAAAAAACGGCGTAGACTCTTGATAGACTGGGGGAGGGGGTAGTCGGAAATGGCTTGGGCTTTTGCATGGACGGGTTGAATACCATCGGCGTCGATCGTGTGACCGAGAAATTCGACGGAATTCTGATTAAAAACGCACTTTTCAAAATTGATCGTGATGCCATAGTCAACGAAACGTTGTAAAACGGTGTGCATATGTTGAAAGTGTTCGTCGGTGGATGAGCTTGCTATAAGAACATCGTCGATATAAACGTAAACAAAATCCAGGCCTCTTAAAACTTCATCCATGAAGCGTTGGAAAGACTGCGCTGCGTTACGTAGACCAAATGGCATGCGTAAGAATTCGAATAAGCCGAATGGAGTAATAACAGCAGTTTTTGCAATATCTTCCGGGGCCACGGGGATTTGATGATATGCTCGAACAAGATCCAACTTTGAGAAAACACTTTTACCGCGTAGGTTCAACGCGAAATCGTGAATATGGGGGATGGGATAACGGTCCGGAACAGTAATATTATTTAGAGCGCGGTAATCACCGCAGGGTCTCCAATCACCGTTCTTTTTAGCAACCATATGCAGGGGAGAAGCCCACGAGCTGCTAGATGGACGTACAATGCCCATGTTGATCATAAGTTGAAATTCACTTTTAGCTGCTTTTAGTCTCTCTGGTGCCAGGCGGCGGGCACGTGCAAAAACCGGGGGACCTTTCGTGAGAATGTGGTGGAGGACATTGTGCTTAGGTTTATCGCTATTGGACGAAGGGCGTGTGAGGGAAGGGAACTTGCAGAACAGTGACGAAAATGTGTCGTGTTCGGGCACAAACACACGCAATCCAAGCGTATTGATGCAGGCTACATTCCCGTGGACGTTAAGTGACGTGGTATCGTCGCGTAACATTCTCTGTCGCACATCGACCGTTAGGCCAAATTTGCTGAGAAAGTCAATACCAATAATCGGTTTTTGGACGTCCGCAATCAAAAAGATAAACGGGAATTGCCTACGCAAACCAAGGTTTAATGTTAAACAAGTCTCACCATAGGTCGCGATCTTTGTGTTGTTGGCCGCCTGTAGTGTAATGCCGGAGGGTGTCAGGTTGCGTTGTGCCTGAGATCGGGGAATAACGCTAACCTCTGCACCTGTGTCGACGAGAAATTTCAACCGCGTGGATGAATCGTACACAAAAAGCAGGCGACTGTGGGAGGGGCCAGCAGCAGCTGTCGCGATTACTGGCTGGCGCGGAAGTTTCCCGCAGGCTGTTTGAAAAGCCTTTGGGTGTTTACATCCGGGTCGACACCTTTTTGCACGATCGCCAAATCGGTAGTGAAAGTAGCAGAACGGCTTGTCGTTATGCGGACTTTGTCGACGTCGAGGACTACGACTGGGACTTCTATGGCGACCAAAGTTAATCGCGGCTTCAAGTCCTGATAGACGTTCGGTGATTGCGTTTAATGGTGAACAATCAATCGTAGGAGTACTCTCTGCTACGGCGCTAACGGATCGCGGGGCCATGAACTCGTGTATTTTATCGGCAGTTTCAGCCAAAGTGTCGAGTATCAGGAAATCGCTAGACGCGTCGAGAATAGTCTTAGTGTTCACCGGTAAACATTTTAGCCAAAGGTGGCGTAAAATGGAATCGTCCATGTTCGTCTGCCCGACTAATGAGCGCATGAACCGTAGTAGCTGGGATGGGGTACGGTCACCTAGTTCGACGCCAGATAAAAGTTTCTGTAAACGCGCTTCGTCTGAAACGGATGTGCGTTTAAGTACGGCTGCCTTAAGTTGCGAATAGGGATCTTCGCTAGGCATGGGGTCAATAAAATCAATAACTTCAGACGCAACTGAAGTAGGGAGATTGGCGGCGACGTATGAAAACATGGTCTCTTGTCGCGAGATGCCTCTGCAGCGAAAAACAGCTTCTAACTGTGCGAACCAAATTCGAGGATTTGAAATATCGAACGACGGGCACGCCATGCTAATGGCGTTTTCCGATGGGTGACCAGCTAGTAAATCATTTGATGACATCGTAAAATTCAGGGAGTTCAGAGCAAAAAAATGTATATAGATATAGATGAAACGGGCTCACCAAATATGTAGCGGATAAATACTCAAAATAAGAACGCAGAAATTACAGAAAATAGCTGTAACTCACGAAATGTTCAGAGAATACAAATCCGTTACAATATCCTTCTTTTGCTCGAGAAATATTCTTGAAGGAAAATAAATTCCAACGAATGCTGAAATTGATGTCGAGATTGTTAGTCGCAACAGAATGTTAACATCGAGTCCAATCAACCGAATCCACAAGCACGCGAAATCAGAAGCACGAGTCGAGTTCGAAAAAGTGTATGTTGTGTATCAAAACATTAAAACAAAATGCAAGATACGGTACAATAATACAATGAAAAATATTGTCAGAATTGATTAAGAATAAATAATATACAAGTGCTACAAATCTACTAGACATTGACCCGCTATGGTTTCGCAGAATTCGCCTTAATCTTTTTCTTTTCTTCCGAATCATCACAGAGCACCAAGTTAAGCTTAGATCTACCATGCGCTTCCAAGATTACAATCGCTCTGTACGACGTAGTCGAATGAGGCTATTACATATTCCGCTTACTCGCACTAAAATTCGACAAAACTTTTTTTAATTAGGTATGCACATCTTTAGAATTCTCTCCCACTCCATTTTCGCATGTGCACATCTACAGGTAAATTTAAAACACTCGTATATTCTCTTACTGCTCCATCGCTATGCGAAATTCTCAAAATAAACACTTCTATAGGCAACATATTTTGTCACGGTATTCCTGGTTATTGAACCAGTTGTATGTATTTTGGACATTAGCACACGTATAGAACTGTTCACAATGTCCGAAATACATGGTATTATTAGGTGTCAGGTTACTTAGTGTCTGTGTATGTTACATCTATTTCTATTCCACCCCTCATATCTGTCTAGGCATGGACAATCTGACAGTATCTTAGCCCGTGTGCAGTCTCTGACTGTGCATCACTTTGCCTGGATCAGGCTTGTGCTTTCATACATACATCAAACCCTGGGATTAGTTTTATATGTATCGTTACTTATTGTATCTCTTTAGGCTTATCTTACCCCCCTCTTGTTTAAACATAGTTATCCTTATTGTTTCAATTCAGGTTTCTTTCGTAAACAAATGTCTCTCTAAAACAATTTCGAAACAACTAAAAAATTATATTTCTGATTATCTATTTATAACGCTGCTGTAGTGTCAGGTTACATAGGGTCTATGCATGTCTCGTCATAGTTTAGGACTTGTATCACACTATTCTATTTGTCACATTGCCTTCCACGACATTTTCTACACACCATTATGTATATATCTGTCTTTTATTTCATAAGACTTATAAATGTCACATTTTTATCCAAACATGCAAAACAATGAAATCTACGAAAAAATAAAAAAAGTAAAATAAACTTGAAAATCATTATGTTTTAATTGTACATTCCTATTTTTTTAATAATGAACTATTTTACTTTGATGACCTCTCACCATGATGGTGAAGAGAATATCCTTCATCGAACCGAACCATCACTGAAACAGGCTCGAAATCTATCCGCCCGAGATTTGTTCCATTTGCGATTCACTCTCCTGCAGATAACGAAAACCCGGCTGGTGAACACATTTTGGTTCGATTCGTCGACAATTCTTCAAGAGTATTGGAGTACACAGCGAACCCTACTCCCATGCTATTACCCCACACCCTCTCTTATCCCCCAGAATTTCTCAGCTTCTCTTATTCTGATAGATTTATGTTTTCTTTTCCATCTTCTCAACCAATCTTTCCGTAAAAAACATGAATTGATGCATATATAATTTATCAATTTTTTTTATGACAATTTAATACAATACACTCCACTTTTTCCATAATTACCTTCCATTTATGTTCTCCATGTTTTCCCATCCTTGCAATTCGTAAATTCTGACAAAATTTAAATGAAACCTTATTGTTATTAGACATTAGGATTTTTTCTTACTTACTGTATATTCGTTCCCATTATTGAACGGAAAAAAATGTTTAAAAATCCCGCTCACTTCGGTCGTTTGCACTGTTGTATTTTCTTTTGCTGTCCCAATTTTGATAAACTGATCATGTATTACATGCCTTGGATGTCCAAGAATATATATTATTTTTATTATGTCTTCCTCCACTTCGACCTAGTTTACTGGGCTGATAAGGTGAATGCACGCTCTATATATTCCTGTAAACGGACAAACTACGCCTCTCTCAACATTAACATTGATGAACAAGATTAGATTATTAACTCATCAACTTCGGCGAAAGATGCCTGGCTTCATTTTTCGACCCGCTTACAGCATCTGCACAGCTTATGCACCGTTACCAAAGAAGTTTCTATCAAAAGTCGAGGTTTTACTCCAATTCGTAGTCGCACTCGAAAATGGATGCGTGAAAGAAATATTGAATGGGCTACCTATCTCAGTATGCCAACTCCTACAAACAGGGAGCGCTATCGAAAGCTTCGAAACGAAGTCGATTCGCTACTTCGCGATGACGAACACGCTTACCAGTACAGACTAACGTGCTCTTTTGCCGTAAACTAAAAGACTTACGGCCCACCAGTTCCGCTGGACGAGACGGTTTGCATTCCCGAACCCTACGCAAATGTGCCTCCTCTCTCTGTTATCCCCTGGCTAACCTTTTCACGCCCCTTTTTGCTAACGGCTGTGTCCCACTTGACTGGAAGTGTGGATCTATCTCTCCCATCTATAAAAGCGGCTCTCGATCTCTCGTGTCTAAATACCGACCGATAACATTATTCTTGGAAATCCAAGGCATGCTAAGCATGACCGATAATTATCAAAGTTGTTTGTATACATAAAGCATAAAAATGGGCAATAATTATTAACATTTTCAAGGTCATACGTGCTGATAATTTTTCGTTCGTTAAAATAGTTCAGGTAAATGATAATCAATCAGTTTTACAGAAATTCAATATATGAGCAGTTATTGTATGAAAAGAAAATCGGGTGAGGGGAAAATGATACGAAGAATATTGAAGAACTATGGACCGGAACATCGAAGATGCGAGGAATGTCGAAGAGAGAGAACCTACAAAAATGTTTAGTTGGAACACATTATTATTGTCGAATATATGTTCCAAATGGTAAGTCTCTTTTCGTGGGTATTCGTAGAAGATTTGGCGTCCCAGTGTTGACTCGTTTGTGAACCGGAATTCTTCATATGGATGTAAAGAGGTGATCTGGAAAATAGATACTAAGAGACGGAGTAACTGTTCACGGTGAAAGTTGAAAAACTGATATCGCTGTTAATATCCAGCAATGCCATGATTGTATAGTCCATCTAATGAGACATCTAAGTTGAGAAGTTTCATTAGTTTTTCAACTGTGAGAAATGAATTCAGATGTGATTTAAAATCACATAGTGAGGTACAAAGTCTTATGTTTTTCGGAAGAATATTCCAGAGTTTAGCGTATTTATTTAGGTAGAAGTTACTTCTTACTTTCGTACGGGATCTAGGTAATTCCACTAGATTATCTTGATTTCTTAAGTTATATCTAGAACCTTGTCGGAAGCGAATAGACGAATTTATATCTATATTATCAGAAGATATTATTCTAAAGAACAGTATTAAGTTGTGTCTAATTCTACGGAACTCATGGACTCTATTATCAGTGACTCAATGATCCAGTACATTGAAGGAATACACCTTCTGATTTGCAACACGGTTTTCTTCCCCGAAGATCATGTGTGACAAACCTGATGTTTGCACGTGACCACTGGACATCCGAAGTCGACAAAGGTCGTGAGATTCACTTAGTATACTTAGATTTCTCGAAAGCTTTCGACAGAGTCAACCATCGAATCTTGCTCCGCAAATTATGTTCTCTAGGGATTGCAGGTCAGTTGCTTCAGTGACTTGTGGCGTGGACCAAGGGCTTGTGGTCCATGTAGATGGTGAATTGACGTCCTTCCAGGATGTGTCGAAAGTGCTTTACTGCGAAGTACATCGCAATTAGTTCTCGGCTGAAGGTAAAATACCTGATTTGAGCCGGTTGCAGCTTTCGTGAAAAGAAGAAGAGTGGTGCGCACTCGTCGTCAATGACTTGTTGTAGAACGGCACCAACAGCCACTTGAGAAGCGTCTGTTTTGAGCACAAGCTTCACTATGCTGTCCGTGGAGAGATGAGCCAGCGAAGTGAGCGTGCTTAGGGATGCTTCGACTAATTCGAACGTGGCGATAGCTTCCGTTGTCATGTTGAACTTCTCTGGATTTCCCCGCAAAAGATCAGTTAACGGTCTGCATTTGTCCGCGCAGTTTGGTATAAATCTGCCGTAGAAATTGATGAATCCAATGAAGGGACTCAGCTGGCGAAGAGAAGTTGGAGTTGGGTAGTCTTCAATCGCCGAGATTTTCTGCGGAATGGCAGTGATTCCACGAGAATCGATTGTATGTCCAAGGATTTCTAGGGCCGGTCGGCCGAATTGGCATTTGGCCGGGTTGATTACGACGTTGTATTCCTGAAGACGTTTAAAAACCAGTCGAAGGTGATCCATATGCTGCTCGTGGCTTTCACTAGCGACAAGAATATCATCGATGTACGTGAAGGTGAAAGGCAGACCTCGCCTGACTTGATCGATGAAGCGCTGAAAGTTTGAGCGGCGTTTCTGAGTCCAAACGGCATGCAAAGGAATTCGTAGAGACCGAAAGGTGTAGTGACAGCAGTCTTCGGAACGTCGGCGTCTGCTACTGGGATTTGATGATAGGCGCGCACAAGATCGATTTTGGAAAAAATCTTCTTGCCGCAGGCGCTCAGGGAGAAATCCTGGATGTGAGGTATGGGATACCTGTCGGGCACTGTGAGCTTGTTGTGTCCTCTGTAGTCACCACATGGTCTCCAGTCGCCTGATGTTTTTGAAACCATATGTAAAGGCGATGACCATGGGCTATTAGAGGGTCGAATTATCCCAAGTTGTAACAGTTGCTCGAACTCCGCTTTGGCAGCGGTGTGCTTGCCAGGGGACAATCGTCGCGATCTTGCGTTCGTCGGCGGGCTGGTCGTGAGGATGTGGTGAGCAATAACGTGTTGGATGTCTGGCGTGCAGCGCAATGGCTGGCTGATAGCCGGGTAGTCTTGAAGCAGCGTTGCAAACTAGTCGTCTGGTAGGGCGAGTTTCAGTCCGATCGAATTGATCGATGTCGCTTTCCCAGTGACGCGTACTGCGGATTTGTTGTCCAACAGTTGTTTGCGCTGAACGTCGACTATTAGCCCGAACTCTGTTAAAAGGTCGGCTCCGATGATCGGCTGTCGAACGTCGACGACGATGAATGTCCATGAAAGATTTCTGCACAAACCAAGGTTTGGCAGAAGGAGCCGCTGACCATACGTTTTGATGCGTGTGCCATTAGCCGCTTGTAGATTGACGCCAGTTGGGTCCATGCAGGTGCTTGCACTATGAGGTGGAATGACACTCACCTCCGCTCCTGTGTCAATTAGGAAACGTAGACCTGTTGGGTCTCATCAATATAGAATAGGCGACTTACGGTGTGGCCAGCTGCAGCCGTTGCGATTACTGGCCGGCCTACTCTTTTCCCGCTTTAGCTTGACTGGCGTTGGGGAAGAAACAGCGCTGCACACAGTGCTTGGCGTTAGCACCAAACTGTTTATGGTACTTGCAGAAGCCTGTGTTGGCAGCCTGGCGCGAAGCGTTTGCGCGGTTGTTTTGGGAACGACGTTTCAGTTGTTGAGGTTTACGCTGTTGATACGTCGTCTGTATTGACAGTGTAAGAGCGTGCGCATATGCCGCAACAGTTGCGAAGGTTTTCGATCGCCCAACTCTGTTATCTGGAGACGTTGTTGCATGCGAGCTGCGTTGGACCTGCCGAAGCGTTGTAGAATGGCAGCCTCCAGTTTGTCGTAGGGATGATCTAATGGTTTCGGATCTAAGACGTCGATCACTTCGGATGCAACCTCCGTAGGAAGGTTGGCGGTGACCATAGCAAACTTCATGTCTCGTGATTTGATACGATAGCTCTCGAAATGAGCTTCGACCAAAACAAACCACACTCTCGGGTTTGACATACCGAAAAAGGGCAATCTGACATTAGAGTTAATGGCGGCTTCGTCGTCGGGCGACATAATGAATACAAAATGAAGATAAAAAATTTAAAAACGGGCTCACCAGTTTGTAGCGGATAAGCCGGGCGTTACGTTAATGAGAATTGTTATATGTGTTGTGAATTATTATAAGCGTATGAAATTATGAATAAATATATATAATTATATTTATGCAAGAGAAGAATACACTATGTCAACAACAGACTTACGAAATCCTTGTGTGGTCCACTCGGATTATTGCTAGCAATGTATTTGACCCGTGTTATTTCTTCAGGGGTATAATTGCTCGTCGTAGATGGAGCAAGCAGTGAATTACCGAAAAGGGAAGAAATATTCTGGGTCAGTAATCTAAAACAATTAATTAGTGTTTCGGCACCAGGCAAGTTATAATAAAAATAATAATACTATATTCTTGGTAAACCAAGGCATGCAAAACATGATCAGGTTATCAATGTGTACGATGTGCAAGAAAACCGAGCCGCGTCTCGATAATTTAGCGACGATTAACTCGCAATTGGCTTCAATCCGAAGCGAATTGCGAGCGTTGCAGAAAAAAGGCACTTTTCCCGAGAAAAGTTTGAAAACCAGGACCAGAAACATTCTGATCCATAACGAGCAAGAGCCTTTTATACAGGAGGCTAAAGCACGACGCAGTTTAGATCGCAAATGCGTACAAAATTTACTGCTTCTGGCAGACCTTAAGCCCAATCTACAGATAGTTCGGGTACACAGAATCGGTCTGTATGAGAAAGGAAACCAAGCAAGGCCAATCTTGGTGGAATTCAGAAATCAGAGAGACAGAGACCTGTTTCTCTCTAAAGGCGATCAAATACATACCAATACAAATGGTTTGTATAGATTGGTGCCAGATAGCCGCCCAGTTTCAGCAAATTATTTTGCGTTCCAGCGTTCGGGTAGCAAAGTAGCAAAACCGAAGAGCAACCCTGATAAGCGCCGATTGAATAACTCAGCAACAGCGGATATTTCAATCAAGAACGCTCAAGTGGTGGTAGAAAATATAGGGGACGAATCGTGGCTAAGTTGTGATGCAGCAAACGTAAGCCTCGCTTCGTATGCGCTCAACGCTCCTGCATTAAGAACCTCTACGCCACAACCTTCCAGCGACGTAGATTCTCCACACAGCACTAATTTGGACATACCAAAAAACTTGGTAATACCTCGGGTTTTGCGCCCGAGGGTTGTCCGAAATTAGGCGGAGTACATCGAAATGCTGTGAGCATACTATAAACAAATGCTTGCAGCGTGCGTAGTAAATGGCTGGAATTAATGCAGAAAGCCTCCAATAGTAAATCTAGGATCCTAGGTATATCAGAGACCTGGCTTCAAGATGCAGACATTATTCCAGTTGATCTTCTTTCGACATATACAGCCATCAGATCGGATAGACCAGATGGTAGACGCGGAGGAGGAGCTATAATACTAATACAACATGGTATTAAATACCAAGACTCTGGCATCAAAATGGCCACCTTCGGCATCCAGCTGGTCTCGACAATCGTCACAGACGGTAAGCTTTCTTTTGCGTTAGGCTGCTTATACAGGGCACCCGGCGCTTCTGAGGAGGAGGACCAGGAACTTAGGGAACTTCTCACCAGGTTGCTCAAAACTGCCCCACGAGTATATTTAATAGGTGACTTCAACTTACCGGGTATTGACTGGGACACTCAGACAACCTGTGATAGAATTTCCCAGGTATATCTCGATTGGATGCACTCCAGTGCGCTTCATCAGCACGTAAGTGAGAAAACTGGGTACAGAGATGGACATTCACCATCTACACTGGACCTACTTTTGTCTAAAGGTCCTAAAGATGTCCAAAACCTCTCTTACGACTCACCTTTAGGGAAAAGTGACCATTTCACCATAATATTCCAGGCAATTCTCTGTTTTCATAAGCCACCAGTCAAATACAGGCGTAATCTAAATCGAGTTGACTGGAATGCTGTGCGGCTTTCCGCTTTACGATGTGACTGGTTCTCTGAAACCAATGACATCGAAAGTAAATGGTCGGTTATTAAGCGCAATATTTTAAGTCTTCAAGACCTTTACTGTCCTTTCCGACCTATACAGCTAAAGAACAAGCCACCTTGGTGGACTCCTGCGGTGCGCCGCAACATTATTAGGCGCGACAGACACTGGCGGAGATACACAGCCTTGCCAACCTATAGAAATTGGTCGTGCTATAAGGCTTCGAGGAACAACACAGTAAAGCTACAACGAAAGCTTAAGCGATGCTACGAAACTTACCTGGCGAAGTCTGCTAAAAAGTACCCTAAGAAGTATTATAGTTATGTTCAGTCTAAGGGTAAGACAAGGGAGCACATAGGTACCCTAATATTAGACAATGGCCAGAAAGCCAATTCTGACCCCGAAAAAGCAGCAGCTTTGCTGGATTATTTTCGAAGCGTTCATAGAATGGATGGCGGGGATGCGATTCACTCAGTCCCAACTCTTAATACGGAAATGGGTGCCTCACTAAGCGAAGTAGTTTTTTGCACGGATGATGTCGCACGTGTCCTAAAGAATCTAGACGGAAATAAATCCGCCGGACCCGACGATGTGCATCCTAAAATTGTAAAGGAAATATCTACGGTACTAGCAGGGCATCTATGTGAGTTATATAACGAATCGTTCTGCAAAGGCATCCTACCAGATGACTGGAAGAAAGCCATTGTCGTACCCATTCCAAAGGGAGGTTGCGCAAACATAGTTAAGAATTTCCGACCGGTAAGCTTGACTAGTGTTTTATGTAAAACCTTGGAGAGACTAATCAGGAATCGATTGTGCAGCCACCTCGTGCACAATTCATCATTAAGCACGGTTCAACATGGCTTTCTTAAAGGAAGGTCGTGTCTCTCAAATCTTTTATGCTTTTTAGATCGAGTTTCTAAGACACTGGATGAAGGCGGACGGGTAGAGGTCTTAGACTTTAGTAAGGCGTTCGACTCGGTTAGTCACAGGTTCCTAGGGATGAAGCTCTCGGCCAAAGGCATATCTGGTAAGCTTCACGACTGGATAACCAGTTTTCTTCGTGATAGATCCTTCCAGGTCCGTGTAGGCGATACTACTCTGAATTCGCAACAGTTACCAGTGGGGTCCCACAAGGTTCAGTATTAGGCCCAATACTTTTTCTGATCTTCATCGATGATCTGGCATCGCAGTTGTCATGTCCCTGCTACATGTTTGCTGATGATGTCAAATTCACCGGATCCAGTGATCACGGTGATTTGTTGAGAGATATTGAAAAGGTCATTAAATGGTCGCAGGATTGGGATCTTCCTCTGAACTATAGTAAATGTCATCTGTTGTCTGCAGCAGTCGACAGAATTACAGTAACTGCGAATAACGGTAGGATCGACTTTCAATCTATTCAGAGGATTAAGGATTTGGGTATAGTCGTAACAGCGGACTTCAAATGGGCTGCGCAGTGTGCCACCGCTGCACAACGAGCTAGAGGAGAACTCTTTAGGCTTAAATCCGTTCTGACATGTAGAACGCCGGAAGTGTTTATCCCTTTATATACGGCGATTGTCAGGCCGCATTTAGAATACTGCGTGCAAGCCTGGAGCCCCTTCTTTCAAAAGGACATATTACTATTAGAAAGAGTCCAACGACTGGCTACCAAAATGGTTGAAGGTATGTTTGGGAAACCCTACGAAGAACGTCTAATTTCTTTAGGTCTCTTCTCCCTTCGGCGTCGGCGTCTACGGGGTGACCTCATAGAAACTTTCAAAATCCTGAAAGGCTTAGGCGACGAGGGCTGTCAAATCCTGTTCTCTCGAGCGATCAACCCCTCAACTAGAGGACATACATTGAAGCTCGCGAAAAACCACAGCCGTCTGAATCTTAGGCAACACTTTTCAGTGAAAGAGTGGTAAGCTTCTGGAACAAGCTGCCTGAGGAACTAATAGCTTGCACATCAATAGGTGCATTCAAAAGGGGTTTAGATGCCTTGTGGCTTGGGCTTTTCCCAGACTTTTTCCCGTGAATATACAGGTTGTCTGTCGTCAGAATTGTCATTTTTTGTTCATTTTGAAATTATATGGTCTTGACCACAATTTAAAAAAAATCCTGTTATATAATGCCTCGTTTTAAATGTCATGTTTTAAATGTACGCACCAATTTTCCATAGCTAACCTCTCACCGGCTTGGTGAAGAGAAACCCTTTCCGTTTTTCTCAGTCGCAGCTACAAATTCTGGGACCAGAGGACGGCTTGGAAAACATCGGACGTACCTTCGCATACGACGAGAATACCAGAGGAAAATGAACCAACTTTGGCAGTGGTGGGCACTCCTTTGAAGCTTTCCACAGACGGAAATTCTGGACGCTCGATTGGCTTATCCCTTGGCGGCGCGATCGTCGAGGATATCCAAATCACAATAAGAAAAAACGCTTTGGCAGTGGTGGTTGCTTCTCTGCAGCTTTCCACCGAAAGAAATTCTGGACGCTCGATTGGCTCGTTAGCCACATACTGTCCTGTGCAAACTGAACTGAAGATCACTTTCTGTCGAATTAGGTCTCAGACGTAACTTTCGGTGGATTTTCATTGTGGCGGATGTAAAAGTGCCGGATGTAAAAGTGCCAATTTTGGGTGCAGACTTCCTTTCTAATTTTAATCTTTCTTTTGATTTGGCTAATCGCAAGCTCATCGACAATTTAACAAAGCTTAATACATTAGGAGTTTTCTGTAATTCACCCATACAAACAATTCGTGTGCTTATCCCAGACACATCCTCTACATACAGTTCCCTCGTGACAGAATTTGCTGATATTTTTAAACCTTCATCCTCTACTACTCCTGTCAAACACGATGTCAAACACCATATTTTGACCGGCGGTCCGCCCATTTTTAACAAACCTCGCAGATTGGCTCCCAAAAAGCTTGAAGTTGCCAAATTGGAATTCAAGCACATGTTGGAGCTTGGTATCATTCGACCCTCTCATTCTCCCTGGGCTACCCCTCTGCACATGGTTGAAAAGAACAAAGCGGACGCCTGGCGTCCATGTGGTGATTATCGTGCCCCAAATCGAGTGACTGTCCCTGATCGTTATCCTATCCCCCACATACACGATTTTGCCCTATCCCTTAACGGCAAATCCGTTTTCTCCAAGTTGGATTTAGTTCGTGCCTATCATCAGATACCCGTCACTGAAGAAGACATCCCAAAGACCGCAATCACTCATCCATTCGGTTTGTTTGAATTTCTAAAAATGCCATTTGGCCTACGAAATGCTGCTCAAACATTCCAGAGATTCATGGATCAGGTTTTTCAAGGTTTGTCTTTTGTTCATGTGTATATTGATGATGTTCTTATCGCCAGTTCCACTCCTACAGAACACGTTGAACACCTGCGTACAGTTTTTCAGCGTTTGTCACATTACGGCATTATTGTCAATCCTGACAAATGTTGTTTGGAGTTGCTTCCTTGGAAATCCTCGGTCATTTTGTCGACAGCTCTGGTATCAAACCTGTGCCACAAAAAGTATCTGCCATCAGTGAGTATCCCTGTCCAACTTCCCTTCGCCAGTTGAGACGTTTTCTCGGTCTTGTGAACTATTATAGGCGGTTCATTCCACATTGTGCAGCTGTATCACAGCCAATGACAGATTTACTACGCGGAAAGGAGCGCGATTTTAAGATGAATGACAACGCCATCAAGTCGTTCGAATGTTTAAAATCTGCCTTGAACGCAGCTACTTCACTCACGTACATGTCTACGTGTTCCAATGCGGAGTTATCACTCGCCACAGACGCCTCTCAAGAAGCAGTCGGTGCAGTCCTTCAACAATAAGTCGACGGTATCACCAAACCACTTGCTTTCTTTTCCCGACGTCTCCAACCAGCTCAGACACGATATAGTACGTTTGGTCGTGAATTGTTGGCCATCTATTATGCAATACGTCATTTTCGCCATTTGCTAGAAGGTCGCAATTTCACTGTTTGGACCGATCACAAGCCTTTAACATTTGCCCTTGCTGCTGCTTCAGATAAATATTCACCTCGTGAGATCCGACATTTGGACTTTATTTCCCAATTCACAAGTGATATTAAATATTTGTCTGGACCGTCCAATACTGTTGCTGATGCATTTCCCGTATGGAAATTTCTGCAGTCTGTCATTCCCCCTTGGATCTACAGCAGCTAGCCCTTGCTCAACAGAACGACCCGGAACTCCAACAGTACGACACATCATCATTTTCTCGTGTTCGACAAATTCCTGTGCCCAATTCAAACTTGCATATATTGTGTGATTTTTCTAATACCCAACCCCGTCCTTTGGTTCCCGCTTCCTTCAGACGAATTGTTTTTGATCAAATCCACGGTCTATCTCATCCCGGTATCCGCGCTACTCGCAAACTTATCGGCGAGCGTTTTATCTGGCCGAGTATGCATAAAGACATTCAATCATGGACTAAATCTTGCATCCAGTGTCAACACAGCAAAGTACAGCGTCATACCATCAGCGCCCCTGTATTATTTCCTGTACCGCGCGAACGTTTCCAACATGTCCACATCGATCTGGTAGGTCCCATGGCTATATCCAATGGTTTTACATACATTCTCACTTTTATTGATCGTTTCACCCGTTGGCCCGTAGCTGTTCCTATTCCTGACATTAGTGCGGAAACGGTGGCGAAAACTTTCCTGCAAAGTTGGATTAGCAACTTTGGTGTTCCATCAACCATAACCACTGACCGTGGATCCCAATTTCATTCGACCCTGTTTCGTGAGTTAAATTACCTTCTTGGTACGAACCACATTCGAACTACAGCATATCATCCCTGTGCTAATGGTCTGGTAGAAAGATTTCATCGCCAGTTGAAGGCTGCGTTGATGTCTCATGGAAATACAGAGTATTGGGCAGAGCATTTGCCATTAATTCTTCTCGGTATCCGTACGTCTGTGAAAGAAGATCTTGCTTGTTCTGCGGCTGAGTTACTATATGGCATGACACTTCGTCTCCCAGGTGAGTTGATCGCATCACCCGACGTTCCAATTGACGTTAGCATTCCTCATTACGTCAATCGTTTACGAACATTCATGCGTCAATTACGCGTAACTCCTACCCGTTCCAATACCCGTCCTTTTTATCTTCCTGCCGATTTGCGAACATGTGATTTTGTTTTTGTTAGAACGGATCAGGTTCGTAGACCTCTTCAACCTCCCTACACTGGCCCTTTCAAAGTAATCAGCAGACATGCAAAGTATTTTGTCATCGACAAGAATGGTGAGCACGACACCGTCAGCATTGATCGTCTCAAAGTCGCCTATGTTGAGTCTGTTGTCTCTTCCGAACATGACGTTGTTCCCACCACGATTGAAAGCACTGCTGAGACTGTAGTTATTCCATCCCCACCCAGTCCCTCAAATCCAAGTGACCATTCATCACAGTCCACACAGTCTACCCAACCATGTATATACTCACCCCCCATCCGTCCCCGAACTCGTTCCGGTCGTACCGTCAGGTGGCCCGCAAATCTTGCAGACTATGCGGATTAACTTTTTGTTTCGAGCGTTTCACTCTCTTCTAACGCTCTAGGGAGGGAGTATTATGGTGTTTTCATCATGGTATATTTTATTACATTAATCCTACATATTTTGTCATTTGTTTTGTTATAATGAAACACGTAAAATATGTACACAATTTGAATATACGATTCACGCCGCGCTCGTGTTCTGCTTTGGGACAAGTCTATCGTCTGATTGTTTGAGATCTGTATGCCGTGTTACGTTGAGAACTGTGTTCCGGTTTATTGCGTTCAATAACCAGAGACGTACTTTGTTAGTGGTGAAATCTCCGCTGAATCAACCGCTACAGTCTCAAGAAGTTTCAGCAGTTCAGCAAAGTGGTCGAAGGGAAATGTGATCCATATTTTCTGGGACGGAAACGCTGTGGAAAGAGGGAAAGATATGGTGCAGTATCACATAGAATATAAGCGTAAAAAGGATAATTAAGAATTGTGTATCGTGTGATAAAAATGGAGGTCAAGGCGTTTTTTAAAAATAATTAGGGATGGGGCAGAAATAACCGAAAGGGGTAGTGCGTTCCAAGCACGAGGAATCCGGACGGCAAAGGAGTATCTGCGGCAGTCCAATCTACTATGCAGATGAGCCAACTTCAAGTGATGACCACGATTTGCTGAGTATGGGGCCATTTTAAGCATACCCCTACATGGGTGAGTTTCTTCCGTCAATATCCGATACGCAAGGATCAGATCGCCTCGGATACGACGATAGTTTGTAGAGAATAATTGTAGAGTCGTAAGACGTTCCTCATAGCTGACGGAGCTAAGCCCTTGACAAGCTTCGTAGAACGTCTCTGCGGCTGTTCTAGGGCGTGCTGGTCACGTTTCAACCATGGGTTCCAGACGGAGACAGCATACTCCAAGTGTGGCCTGATGTACGCCTGAAGAAGAAACGGGAAGAGACGTGGATCGATTGTTCCGAACGCACGTTTTAAAAGCCCAACGTTTCTATTTGCCACGGTTGAAGCTCTACTACACTGAGCAGAGCAGCCCAAGTCATTTTGTATAATCACCCCAAGATCTTTTTCTTGCATCGTGACAGCGAGCATCTTGCCACCCAGATTATAGCCAGGGTCGCCAGGAAGACGAATGCGTGGCATTTGTCGATGTTGAATGGTATGCGATTGATCGTAGACCATGCGTGTAATGAATCCAAGTCGAATTGAAGTTTCCTTGTATCGCTGGGTGAGTTTATGACCCGCCAAATCTTGATATCATTCGCGAAAAAGAGAAATGGTGATTCGACGTACCCACCAATGTCGTTGATAAATATCAAAAATAAACGCGGGCCAAGAACGGACCCCTGAGGTACTCCGCAGTGAATTGGGAATGGCTCTGAAAGGGTCTGTCTAACACGCACCCGAAGGTTTCGCGAACGTAGGAATTCAGCAACCCAGGACAGCAACACGGGTGGAATACCCGATGCTTGCAGCTTGTGAAGCAATATCGCATGGTCAACTCGGTCAAATGCCTTAGAGAAATCCAAGCAAATGACGTCAATACCCTGACCTTCGTCAGCAGCTTTAGTCCAGTAGTCTCTGGCTAAAAGCAAATTTGTGGTACAAGAATGCTTTTTACGAAATCCATGTTGTTCTGCAGCGATGAAATAGGAACTATTCACAAAAGCCATAATTTCATCGGCAACAATGGCTTCCATCACCTTGGATAACACTGGGAGAAGGGTGACTGGACGGTAATTGGCAGGATCACTACGGCTTCCACCTTTGAAAATGGGAGTGATGATACCTTCCTTCCAACCAGTAGGGACTTCAGAGTTATCCATCAATTTTTGGAAATAAGCCGCGAGAGGTTCGCAAAGTTGATCGGCAACTGCGCACAATGCTTTCGGTGTGATACAGTCGATACCCGGTGATGAGTTGAGTCGAAGTTGCATGATTTTTTCCCGAACTTTGCTGGCAGAAAACATAATACAAGAAGGTTGAGATGATGGGGTCAAAAGCATGGGGAAAATAGAGAGGGGTTTTGGAAAATCGGCATGTAATGTGATCTTAAAACATTTGCCGCATCCTTTGATGTCGTCGTGGAACCTATACTGGTGGTAAGTGAAGGGATACCAGTCTGAACCTTCCGTTTATTGTTGATAAATTTGTACAAGAGCTTATTGTTTTCCAGGAATTGACCGGTGAGTTTACTTTGATAATCAAATTTATCCTGGCGCACCAGTCCCGTGCAATGATTTCGTAATTTTCTGTAACACTCCCAATCATTTGGCAGTTGTGTCAGTTTGAACTCAGTCCACGCAGCATTTCTGCGGCACATCCATTTACGAGTTCTGCTCCGAATGAATGTGTCGGTGGTTTTTCGCAGGACGGGTTTTGAGACTGAAGAAAGCTCTAGCATCTGGTGCCACTTGGTAACAAAATTTTGCCAAACTGAATCCGGACCGTCCTCTAACATGAAATCGAAGCTATTAGCGGCTACAACGTCATAGAAAATGCCGTAGTCAGTGACCGTCCGTAACTGAGAGTCCTCATGGTTGAGGTAGTTAGCATAGCACACAAAGTCAAAAGTTAAAACTATATGGTCGCTTTTGCCTAACGGAGTTTCACTCGAGATTTCCTCAATCATCAACTCCTCATTCGTCAGTAAGAGGTCCAATAGAGAAGGCGTGTCAGTTCCACGAAAACGTGTCGGTTCAGTCACGTGATTGTACAAAGGGTGACTTCCTATCAGTTCACGCAGCTCCCAAGCACAAGTATCGCGGGAGGGTTCAACAGTCAAACTGGGTGAATTGAAATCTCTCATCAACAAGACGTGACTATGTTGCATTGATAAGGCGAATCGTAAGGAGTGTAATAGGTTGACATCAACAACAGGTTGAGCATTTGGTGGGCGGTAGATCACAGACAGTAGAGCAGAGTCACTGTTTCTAAACTGCAAGCGGCACCACACTGAATCTATGGTTTGCAGATGAATGTGAGATAGTGGTTCACAGTGGAGTGAGGAGTTATGGTACAAAAGAACTCCACCACCCTTGGTGGGACGATCTTTCCGAATGACAATCATACCAGGAAGTGAAATTTCGGCGTCTGCAACGGAAGATGATAACCATGTCTCAGTCACAGCTATCACGTCGAAGCGTTGAGCAGCGTGTCGAAGACGAAGTTCAGGAAGTTTACTGAGTAGGCCTTGGGCGTTCGCATAGAAACACTTCAGGCTCTCGCGCGATAGGGCGGAGTCTGCAGAGTTATTTTGGGCGTCCATTACGCCGATCCTAATAGGACCGGCTGGCTTAAGTTTTTTGAGGCATCAACACTTTTATCGGCAGAATCACACTGAAGCTTGTCGATTCGCTTTTTATCAAGGGCAGAACGGAGGCGAATCTCGGGAGGTGCAAAACGTTTGTATCGGTACCAACTCTGTAACGCATCATTCACCATGGATTCTGATTGAAAAGTTACTTTGAGTATGCGGGGCCCAGAGCCCTTGTAACTGGGGGAAACAGGTAAACGTTTCAAACCAATCGTCAGAGTGTCAGTGATTTTACTTTGTTGTTGTATGAAACGCCACTGCTCGCAGTCGTGTGTAGTGTTTTTATTGGCATCATCGTCATTTAGTTCTGGAACGCCATGAATAAAAACGCTTTTCTTGTCATTCTCCAACTTCCAGTTGAAGTTCGTTTCTTTCTTGGCTTGTCGCTCAGCCCATGACACGTCCGGAAATATGCGGATGGGTGAATTGCTGTTGCGCAAAGTGTATGCAGAGAGTAAGACGGATTCAACATCCTCCAAGGATGTTAGGGTGATTCGCAATAGTCTAGGCTCGCCAATATGTAATGATTTATGATGCCTGGACAGACGTACAATGTTCCCGGCCTCTGCAGAAACCTTCATTGAGTCACATATCGTCTGCCACTGTTGTGCATCTTGCACCTGGCGAGTTTTGAAACAAGGCGAATTTGCCTCTGGCACATTGGTGCATATCACGGTTAGCACCTCATTGCAACGGGAGCTTGTTGCGGTGGCCACTTTCTTCACTGCTGTGAACTTGGCACGAGTGTTGTCTTTTGCAATCCCCGGAATCGTATGTACGGGTGTGTACTTAGAACCAGTGGAGATCGCCGCAGAAGCAGCAGTTGTAGCAAATGTCATCGGTGTTTCAGTTACAGATGAGATTCCAGCAACCAACGACCCAAATGTGTGCTTCGCTTTCGGGACAGAAGGAACAGCAACCCTTTTCAACTCGGACTGTTGACGAGTACACAGAGAACTATGGCTGTTTTCTAACCGGTGCAGTCTACTTTCAAGAGTTGCGATTTTCTTAGACTGTTAGTCTAACAACGATAGCAGACAACAGACAGTTGGGTTTATCGAGCATGCTGCACAGAGCCAAAGCTTACTTGCGTTTTGTTTGTGTTCATTAAAAAGAGCGGACGTCAAACCCGAGCAACCAGGATGAAACCAGGAAGAGCAGATGCTACATTCTATCCCTTCAAGAACAGGGGTGGAACAACCGGCTTTACCGCAATTGACTGTAGCTTCAGACGGTTTTTGGGGTTCAGGAGCTTTTCTACGTGCATTTTGTTGCAGTGAAGAATTCTCAAGACTACTCTTAGTAACTTTTGATCTACGAGCAACCATTATCTAGAAAATTTGTTACGAATGAAAAAACAGATTCAGGAGAGCAAAATTTCACGTTGATTTCATTAAGTTCCAACTACATAGATTCCACATACAGTTATCATACATAACCACACCCTTTACTGAACTTTGGCGATTGACGCCGAACCCGCTGAACTCCACCCGACCCCCTGTACTGACTATCCTATGGTTATATTTTAAGCTCATAGCTTTTGTACCATAATATACTAGTGACTATTGACTATTGAGTACTCATGTCCTACCATATTCGGACACCAAAAAACTCGGTAATACCTCGGGTTCTGCGCTCGAGTGTTCCCCAAAATTAGGCGAAGTACATCGAAATGCTGTGAGCATACTATACACAAATGCTTGCAGTGTGCGTAGTATATGGCTGTAATTAATGTTGAAAGCCTCCAAAAGTAAATCTAGGCTCCTAGGTGTATCAGATTCCTGGCTTCAAGACTCTTTTCCTGTTAAACAATCACAAGCTTCTGGAATAAGCTGCTTGGTGAACTAATCGCTTGCATATCGTAGCTGCTGCTTTGGATGCCTCGTGGCATGAATTTTTCTACGAATATGCAGGTGAACACGAATAAAGTCATTCTTCTTCTTCAAAGGTCGCATGTCGACAGAATTAGCATGCAAATGTTTTTTATTTTAGATTTTTACGGTTTTTACCATGATTTAAAAAGCACACAAATCCAATTATTTAATATCTCGTTTTAAATGTCATGTACGCACAAATTTTCCCTAGCAAACCTTTCGCCGGCTTTGTGAAGAGAAATCCTTTCCATTTTTTCTCAGTCGCAGCTACTAATACCTGGGACCGAAGGACGGCCTGGAAAACACCAGACTTATCATCGTCAGAAAGAGGTGGGCGCTCCTGTGGAGCTTTCCACCGACAGAAATTCTGGACGCTCTATTGGCTTACCAGCCATTAACAGTTCTGTGCCAACTGAATTGAACTGAACTGCATTTTTCACTATAAAATCTTGATTCTTTTTCTTCTTCTGAATAGACGGCAGGAGGACTACAGTCCGTGAAAGCCGATTCACCTCCCTGGTCCCTGCTATCTCAGCGTAGATTCCTCGCGAGGAGTTACCGAGCTGGAAGAGTAGGCGAATCGCGCAGGATAGCGGGAAGTTCACCGTCCAATATGCGTTTAAACTGCTCTTCGGTGACCGCCCCGATTGCATCAGCGGAGAGTGCATTCCAAATATTGACCACTTTGGTCGACAGAGTAAACGATGGCTTCAGGTGTTCCGTTCGGCGCTTCTGCAACTTCTGTGAATGACCTCTAGTTCTGGAGTTCGTGGATACCGAAAAGAATTGTTGAAGTTCCGTTCCGTAATATCCAAGCAGGATTCTCCGCGTGACCAGTAAATCATATCGCATTCTTCGATATTCCAGTGGGAAAAGTTTGAGTTCCCGCAATCGGTCGTCATAAGGAATACGAAACATACCCCTCACGCACTTGGTAGCCCTCCTTTGGACTTTCTCCAGACGATCCTTCTCCCCTTTGGTTAACGGATAGTTCACCGGAAGCCCAAATTCTAATATTGGTCTGACGTGAGAGCTATACAGAACTTGAAAAACTTTGAGATTTGTCTCTAGGAAGGATCCTCTCAATGCCCACCACATGCGGCTGGCAGAACCGACCTTTCTGGCAGTATCCTCCGCAGTTTTGAGGGATGAAGTTACCATCACCCCCAAATCTCGCTCTACATCAACTGTTCTGAGACTATGGCCGTCCAAATGATATGCATGTCGCATGTTGTTGCTCCCGATGTGCATGATAGCACACTTCTTTTCATTAATCGGGAGCATCCATCCGTCAGTCCAATTCCGAAGTTCATTCAAATCATTTTGCAGGTGGGAAGCGTCGGCGGTAGTCGTGACAGAAGCCCACACGTTCAGATCATCTGCAAATAAGAGACAACCACTGTTTAGAATACCGGGAAGGTCACTCACATAGAGTTTGAACAAGGTTGGTCCCAGAACGGATCCTTGCGGTACACCAGAAGTGGGGATAAAGGATGCAGATCTGGCCCCATTGACTTCAACGAGGCTTCGCCTTCCGATAAGAAAATCCTCAATCCAAGCAAGCAAAGAAGCCTTTAAACCAGACATTCTTAGTTTCCAAAAAAGCCTCTGATGTGGAACACGGTCGAATGCTTTACTAAAGTCGATGAAGACTACATCAATTGGCACACCAGCGTCAAGGCTTCTGCACCACTGTTCTCGGGCGGTCAGTAGATTGGAGATACATGAGCGGCGTTCCGTGAAGCCATGTTGGGCATTCGAGCATTGATGGGTCTCGCGCAAATACTGTTCTGTCTTATCCTTTACAATCCGTTCCAGCAATTTGCCTACGACAGACGTAAGTGTAACAGGACGGTAATTTACAGGATCCGATCATCATCATCAAAGACAGCAATACACCGTAGCACGTACCGAATACTTAACTGCCATACAACCATGAAAAAGTAAAATCCTAAAAGATGAGGAAGGGTGGGACTTAAATTGCTACGGCTTCTATAGAAGAGTAAGCACAAAAAACTGGAGAGAGGTGCCTACACCTCGAATGGAACATACATTCAAACAAGTTTCGTGAACGAGTAGAGCGACATCAGCACGGCAGCTTCCTTGCGGCTTTCACTGTCATGCATCATATAAGCTTTTCTCGTCACTCCGCTTGACAACATACAAGGTTACGCAAACACTCCAAGAATATGCTTAGTGCAAGACCGCCATTGAACACGGTTTCGGGACATATCCTGAAGCGTAACTAACCACTGCGATATCTGATTGCGGGGACACCAGCCTGGAAGACGCGCTGCGCCTACTTTGGAAAGGTTACTAGTAAGGGTTTTTAACTGCTTATGCCATGTGACGGTTTGGCCACCCCGAGATTTACGCCAATCAAGATGTGGCGTCGCAAAAAGAATCTGTTTTGGAAGTCGGTGGTCCGGCATCCGTAAAACGTGACCCAGCCAGCGTAACCTATGCAGGTTGATCTGCTTCTCTATATCGACATTACTACCGAACAACTTATTTCGGAGAGCATCGGTGCGCATACGATTGTAACACAGGATCCGATAAACTCCCACCTTTGAACATCGGCTTTACTATACCCATTTTCCAATCCTCTGGTAGACGTCCCGAATTGATTGAAATTTGGAATACAGCGGTTAAAGGTGAACTGATGATCCTTGATAAAGGTTTTAATATGGCAGGGTGAATACCACGAGGACCTGGAGATGTCTGTACCTGTAGATGTTCGATGAGGATTCGCACCATGTCAGCCGTAATCTCAAAATTGGCCATTACTTCCGTCGACGATATTTGTTCGCAGGATATCGTAGGCTCTATTGCGTAAACTGATTGGTATTGCGATGCAAACACCTCAGCTTTCCCAGTGTCAGTCTCTATAACCTCCCGTTCCAAATTTTTGAGAGAAGGTACGGGGTTCCATGATTTGACCCGTCGCCGAATGTACGCAAATAATTATTTAGGATTATATTTTGAAGAATTTGCTAATTGAAGCTCGAATCGACTTCTTTTATCCTTCTTCAATTTTGAGCAAAGATTCCGTACAGCCCGATACTCTTCGTAATATTCATATATCTCACCCTTTTCTATTTTGGATTTTATCGTGTCACGCTTCTTTTGCGGTTATGCTCTCGGTACTTACACCCGTTGTAAAGCTATCGATGAAGATGATGCTTCTCACGGTACACTAGAGATCGTCATTCGTCTAGATGTAGCTGGGTATTTTATTCTTGTCGATAATTCTAAACGGGCAGGGAATTTTTGGAAAACAATTCGATCAATTCGTTGTTTCACCGGCTAGAATGATGCCTTCGATAATCTTACCACAATGAAAACATGATGTATGAAAACACAAGCCTGATCAAGGCAAAGTGTCGCATAGTTAGAGACTGCACATGGGCTAGGATACTGTCAGGTTGCCCAGGCCTAGACAGATATGAGAAAGAAAATAGAACAAACACAAATATGAATCGGGCACGTGTTTTGGCATATAAGGTGCCTACATCCACGTAGAAGTAGAACCATTTTCGAAAGCTGCTGACTATTTCTCATCAACACCAATTATTTCAACACAATTTTCGCAGTGTTTAGAAAGCTCAGGAAACTTGAAATCTTTCGTACGATGCACAGCGCTGTGGCGTATCAATAAGGCTTGTTGCTTGGGCTGAATTATTTGACCATCGGGTTTGATATGCAGGTGGGTAGTACCACTAAGATTGCATGTATGAAAGCACAAGCCTGATCCAGGCAAAGTGCCGTACAGTCAGAGACTGCACGTGGGCTAAGATACTGTCAGGTTGCCCAGGCCTAAACAGATATGAGGAAGAAAATAGAATAGAAATAGAAATGGTAGGGAGACTCCAGCTTGTATCAGCATGCAGCTCACTACCTCTGACCAATCAATTTAGCACGGTGTTAGCCGCACAGCACAAAGTACTGCACGATTGCACATCCGTGCACCACTAAGATTGTAGTTAGTGTATTTCATTTGTTGACGATACCGTTGAGAATCGAAGGTATGCGAACGACTGAACGAGGTCGTTAATCTAAAGAATTCCGGCTCTCGTTTTACGGACGAATGCTAGCTGGTAATTTAAGGATTATAATGGTTCATTGAGATTTTAATTATTGACCTTTCTCTCATTTACAATCTGAGAACACTCCGTTTAAATGTACTATTCTGTGAGGCTGTTTTTGTCTCTCGTTTATTTCGGCTATTCTTGAATTCCAGCGTTATCTGTATTCATTTTTATCCAATTTCATCGCAGAATCATGCATGTAGTCCTCAAAATCTTGATCCATTTTCTGTTGTTATGTATTCAATCTATTCCCTTAAATTACCGCTTACTACGAAATGATCGATTTGTGCTCATGTGCTCTCCACTTATTCACTTATTCTAGGGCTGGCTTGCCGAAATACCTCCACGTGGTGCCAGTTGGGTGGGCTCGGTTCTCCGAGCTCAGCGAAAGGTTCGGCGGTGGTGTCTGAGGGTGTGGTGGGTTTTCGCCTGGCAAGCGTTCTCCCTATAAAAAGCCACAAAAATCCAATGATGACATCACGACGCGGCGGATGTGACTCGCAGCTCCAAAAGTCACTGCCCCTTGTCCTATCCAAGGACATTGTATGGTGCACAGGAAAAAACTGAAGTCACCAACCTATCAACAGGGTTATCGGGCCCCGAACTGGAAATTCCCAGAAAAGGGCGTATGAACCGCTTCGTCGGTCACCGGCCACCGATAGGTGCGAACCTCTCTCGCTCCACTGCCTTGTGGGTAAAGGCTCGGTGTGGGACCCCCTAAACGAAATCTCCCCTACTTCGGTGTAGGCAACCGGGTAGTATCATGCCTACGTTCAACGATGCCGATGACAACGCTTTGTACCCCCCTTCTCGCTTTGTACATCTCATTGTGTATGTTGAACGGCACTATATCTGTATCAGATTGTGCAAATATAATAATAATAATAAATAATCACTTATTCTAGCTGTTTTCTACCATCATCACCAGGAGCATCCTGTCGCTTGTAGCGAGTACAATATGTTTAATTGCACGGATGTGCCATCATGCTGTACTTTTGCGCTGTGCTGAATTGACTGGTCTCCGGTGGTGACCTACATGCTGAAACACACTGGAGTCTCACTACCGTTTCCATTTCTATGTACAGCCTGACAGTATCTTAGCTCAAGAGCTTATTACCGAGCATCTTGGTGCATGTGACGGTAACAGATAACTCCTCAGACGAATACTTGAAAAAGTCGAGAGCATCCAAGTTGCGCACTTATACTTTTACTTTTGTGCGACTATCTCCTCCTGGAGGATGAGTCGGCTTCAATGAAGGTTCTCGGCGATTTGGGTACAAAGCGGCTTCCTCAGCACCACTCGGCGTTTGTTCGAGTCAGCTTATCTAGCCTTTGCACAACCAAGTGCGACCTGCAAGGCAGCGGGGAGTTGCTAGAAAGAGGTGGTCTACCAGACTCTGTTCCAGGTTTTTCCTCAGGGTTTTCTCCCGAAGCATTTCTCGCAATCGGGTATCCCGCAAGGCCGCGGAGGTTTAAAATCAGGGTTTTCCTTCCCTTAGATGAAATGCCCTCCCAGACTAACGAGCTCCATCTGCCCGAAGCAAACTAGTTTTCAGGCGCCATTCATTCGCCTTCGCCCCTTCTCCTGTTGGTAGAAGCAGTTCCGCCGGGCTCGGAGAGCCACTCGTGCAGGACAGAAGCTGGACTTGGTTGTCAGAGGCTATTTGAGACGCGTGCCATATGGGAGCATTTTATAAACAGTGGGAGCTTATCCCCAGTGCCACCCCCGGCTATGACAACCTTTGGAACGATACAGCCCAAACGGTCCCCTTGCCGACTCTTTACTCGAGTAGTAGTGACAGTTCTTTCTGACCCAAAACGTGACGCTTAGTTTTCCCAATGCTACGGTCGCCCTAAAATGCGTGCTGAAACCTGGTCGTCTACCGTTTCCGAATAATTGATCAAACCACCGAGGTAATCTACATTTGCTAGTTGCAGAAAGAAAATTACATTATGCTTGATAACTTGGCGTACTTAAGCAAAGCACTTGGTAGTTGTTAAAAATATTTCGAATGCTGACACAATACTAGTTAGCTTGTTAACTAACACCTGTAAATTTGTGTACGAATCAAAAAGCAGGACGTTTTCAACAGCATCGTCCAAATCGAGAAGCTATAAAATCTGAAATTAAAAATAACAATCACCTGTATTAAAATTAACTGTTAGGTGAGAAGGACACTAGGCAATTATGTCAGGTTTTAGAAAACGTTGCGGCCAGAAAAGTGTGCGCAGGTTGCAAATTATGTCGCTAGATTCTCAATCTGGATTTTGGTGTTGAAACACATGTGGCAAATATTTAGAGAACTTTCAAATGTTCACAGGTAGATGACAGGTTTCAGTATATCTGACTCTGTAGGTTAAAAGTGAACAAAGCCCATAGCCTAGTAGGGAAACTTCAATGGTACTGAAGGTATCTTCGTCGTGGATCGCCAAAACGACAGCTTCCATTTTCAACCGTAGCCTTTCTGCTGGTACCATTGCAAATGGTTGGAAAACTGTTAGGATTACACCAACCCCAAGAAAACTTCAAGAAAGTTATGCTTGATAGCATGCTCTCCACATGTATTAAATATCATTGCACGGATGTGCAATCGTACAGTACTTCTGTATTGTGCGGATAACACCGTGCTAAATTGATTGGCCACGGATAGTGAGCTGCATGCTGAAACACGCTGGAGTATCACAACCATGTTTATTCTCTATTTCTTATATCTGTCTAGGCCTGGGCAACCTGACAGTAATATCGCCCACGTGCAGTATCTGACTGTGCTGCACTTTGCCTGGATCAGGCTTGTGCTTTTATACCATACCATTAAATATCATGGAAAGGCTGGTTCTTCATCATTTGAAGAAGGTGCCATCATTGGAAGATGATAATCACTTTGCTTACCGGAAACAACGCTTTACAGTTGATGACGTTTTATGTGTAACTCACAGAATTTTGAAAGAGTTTGACAGCAAATCATTCACCGTCAAAGTTTGTTTTGTTGATTACACAAACGCGTCCGGCTCTGTGGATCATATCCAACTGACGGACCTACTCAAAACCCGAGTCATACCAGACAAAGTAATAAAATGGATATGTGGATATTTTTCCGATAGATCTCAATACGTCAAAATCAACAAGCTACACTCTGCTTTGCTCCTGTCGGAGAATGGGGTTCTTCAAAAAGCGATGTTATCTCCAATCTTCTTTTCAGCATACATAGCCACGCTTCCACAGCTACCCTGAACTTTCACTTTGAAATACGCTGATAACATAATCATTGGATGGGCAGTACCCCAAAACGACTCTTCAAATCCGCTATCCGCTGCTTTAGATGAAATTACTGCATGATCAGTAGAGATATGTCTACCTTTAAATCCTGAAAAATGTTCTGAACTTGTAACGAAAAAGTTCATGTGCATGTATTTCCATCACACACTCCACGAGCGGTTTCGTGCTGTTTGCACACATCAGTTAGGGACAGTAGGATCAGGATCCGCATGTGCTTGAAACAGTGGAAGAATGGTAAACAAGTTGTTCAATCATGTAGACAGGGTTTAAACCCATGACCATGAACGAAAATCTCATTTACATGCAATTTCCATCACACACACTACCGGTATTGTACTGTTTGCTCTCATCAGGTAGGGACAGTAGTATCAGATCGAATTTATCTCGTTAATATCATGGTTATATTTTCTGAGAATATTGTTTGCTTTTTATGTGTAATTTGTATACAATTCGTTGTGTATCTTGTTAAAACTAGCCTAAAGCTGAAATTTTCGTCTAAAGCTTTGTTAATCTTTTTCTTAACATCTGTCATAATGTGAACTACGAAAGTTGAGGTACATGAGCTACAGAATTGCTTCAATTACAAAATCTAATAGAATAGAAGGCATCCTTTTTAGACGCCACTTGTTTTGGGAAATTTCGGTGAACGTCGCTTTAAACCCTGATATACCCGCACGCCAGATAACAAGGTGTTCGCGGTATACCAACATACTTTTGTGGAACACATTTGCACAGCAAATTATTAAACAAATTCGAACGTTTCTATGAAGTTTAAGTCGAATGCTTCCACACGTTACCAAGATTTTTCGCTTGTTTTTTCCATGCACTTTCACATCTCTGATTTTTCATCGTTGTTTGTTTTATGTGTCGGTAGTGTATCTTGTCTCATCATCCTTGTGTGTATGTATAAAAGCACAAGCCTGATCAAGGCAAAGTGCCGCACAGTCAGACTGCACGTGGGCTAAGATACTGTCAGGTTGCCCAGGCCTAGACAGATATGAGGAAGAAAAAATCAGGAAATGGTAGGGGGACTCCAGCCTGTTTCAGCATGCAGCTCACTACCGGTGGCCAATCAATTTAGCACGGTGTTAGCCGCACAGAACAAAAGTACTGTACGATTGCACATACGTGCATCACCATCCTTAATTCGAACTGATGCGCAATCGTGCAGTGCTTATGTGCTGTGCGACGAATACCGTTCTAAGTTGATTAGCCACCGGTAGTGATCTGCACGTGGAAACACGATAGAGTCTCACTGCCACTTCTTTTCCTATTTTCTTTCTCTGTCTAGGCCTAGGCAACCTGACAGTACCTTAACCCACGTGCAGTCTATCACTGTACGGCACTTTTTCGTGATCGGGCTTGCGATTTCATACATACGCACATACAACTATCCTGATAATGCTTGCTATTTTCAGCCATGGACCCAGAAGACATCGAAGACGAGAAATTGAAAAAGCCAACGACTCATGATGCGCAAGGTGCAGCGGATTTGGAGCGTGTCACTGATTATGTGGAGGAGCAAGATCTTCGCGTCGGCTTGGATGCATTGACGGCGGTTTCCGGTACGGTGGATGATACCACCAAAAAAGCTCAGAAAGACAAACAATTGCTAAAAGTTAAAGTTAAGACGGAGGACGTTGAATTGATTGTAAGTTCCGCGATCACTTACTAATCTCTCGAATTTCTTGACACACATTAGCAGTACTCGTTTTGCCAACGAGCAACTGATTGAAATTGAGGATTTGTCGCACATCGTCTACGTCATTGTGGACAGCAATACCTCAGGAGCAAGTCCCAAGTATTTAATTGCCATACAATCATGATAAAACAAACGCCTAAAGAGATAGAGAAGTGTGGCATTTCAAAAGCTACCAAAGCTCTAAAAGATTAAACTCAAATACAGTGGGATCAAATTTTCGTGCTTCGATTGAAGCACGCATGTAAAATTAATCAAACACCTTAAGATGTCCGCAACAAGACCACCACTGAACACGATTTTGAGTCATATCACTAAGGGTAAGAAGCCACTGCAAATTCTGATCACGTGGCCCCAACCTGGGAGACGGGTCGCCTCAACTGCAGCTAGTTTAGCAGTCAGCTTTCATCCTTCTGAACCAAGTCAGAGTCTAGTCATTCTTACAACTACGCTGTTTAGAGTCATCAAAGACAGCAATACACCGGTAGCACGTACCGAATGCTTAACTGCCATACAACCACGAAAAAGTAAAATCCTAAAAGATGGGGAAGGGTGGGACTTAAATTGCTACGGCTTCTATAGAAGAGTAAGCACAACCAAACTGAGGAGAGGTGCCTACACCTCGAATAGAACATACATTCAAACAAGTTTCGTGAACGAGTAGAGCAACATCAGCACGGCAGCTTCCTTGCGGCTTCCACTGTCATGCATCATAACAAGCTTTTCTCGTCACTCCGCTTGACAACATACAAGGTTAAGCAAACACTCCAAGAATATGCTTAGTGCAAGACCGCCATTGAGCACGGTTTCGGGACATGTCCTGAAGCGTAACTAACCACTGCGATATCTGATCGCGGGGACACCAGCCTGGAAGACGCGCTGCGCCTACTTTGAAAAGGTTACTAGTAAGGGTTTTTAACTGCCTATGCCATGTGACGGTTTGGCCACCCCGAGATTTACGCCAATCAGGATGTGGCGTCGCAAAAAGAATCTGTTTCGGAAATCGGTGGTCCGGCATCCGTAAAACGTGACCCAGCCAGCGTAACCTATGCAGGTTGATCTGCTTCTCTATATCGACATTACTACCCAACAACTTATTTCGGAGAGTGAACAGTAACAAAAAAAACCGTATCAAGGAAACGATGATTTCCCGTTCAAAGATACATGATAGCGGGATTTGTATGGGAAGTCGCAATATCAGCCGTTGACACCACACAGGCAACCCAAATTTCCCTCTGGATTCTTCATCAGCGGACCTGAGCGCGATATGGTGCGTAGACGCCTACGCAATGAACGAAAATAGATCTTACGATTTGGTTGTGTCTAAATAAAGCCGAACAAATGAAATAGCAAATTAAGCGAAATCCTCCAAGGTCCAAGCTAGCTTGGCGGTGATCGTGTCGACCTCATTATACTCTTCAATCGACCTTACTTTTGTGTGAATAGCTTTGATCTTTTGAACTATGTCACCCCGCGCGATTCGACCAGAGACGAGATCGCACAGAAAGTGTGTAGTCCATACGTTTTTCTTAGCAGTTGATAGCTAGGTATTCACTTGACCACATTGACACCGTCGCCAAATCCGGCTTTGGCTTGAGAACACGTTTTTGAGCGCTGAGTCAGCTTACTAGAGGGTATGCAATCTCTGCTGTGCTTTTAACCCCTTTGTGAATTAAGTTACAACTGGTTTCGAGCTGCATGCGGAAAGACGCTGTAGTCTTACTGCCTGGGAGAACTGACAGTTTCTCCGCCCACGTACAGCTTACGGATGTGGGCAATTTGCCCGCGTGAGGCTTGTGATTTAGTATTCGAGAATGTAACGTGTTTTCGCGTGCATCTGCTACCGGTGGCAAATCACACGGTGTTATCTGCGCAGTACTCAACTACTGCACAATTGCATATCCGCGCGATTGTAAGGGCTCCGTTTCTCTATCGCTTCTGATACGATAACTCTGTTTTGTTTCATATACTGACATTCTGGCTGTCGAATGGATTACCCTATGTTACGGATTAGTTGTTAGACTACCTCCTGCTCATTAGACAGAACCTGTATTGTTGCAACGGTGTTTGGATTCTCGTATGCAACGAGGACCTTCCTTCGATAATGATTGTGCGATTTGATTATTAGCTACCAGAGAGCGTGTCCTGGTTTATCATGAAAAGCATTCAGTTGATCTGATCTTTCCATTTTCCCTTGAACAAGGCCTCGTTTTTTTCTTTTTCAGTGTACTCAAATGGAAGTGAGCAAATTAATCGCGGAACAGCGTTTGAAAGAAAACCAAGGGGATGTGTACAAAACTCTGATCGATTTGATTGGTTGATTGCAAACTTTACATTTCATTCTGTCTTTGTTTTTGACTTGACTGATTCCAGGGATTTGGGGTCTCAGATTTTCTTAAAAACAAAACCAATATACACCGTTGAGGCGGTGCGCAATCTGCCGGTGTTGCGCTCAAAATAACCAGCCATCAGTCGCACAGTCGAAGGTCGGTTTCGTGCTGTTTGGATTCATTACTTTAGCCAAGTACGATCATGTTTCACTTGTCTTGAAATATGATTGACTACGTGTTACGGAAAATGGGATATAGTAGTAGAGACAGTCGCTGTGTCCAATCAATCGACGCGTTGTTCTTAAACCAAGCGGAAGGAAAACAGAACAAAGCCGGAATGGAACGTCCAATGTGTCTTCGTGGACATCGTTTATATTTCTAGAACGTAAGCAAGGGCAGGTTATGTGCCAAAAACAAGTGGGTTGTCAGTCAGTGGAGAGCAAAAACAATCACATGGTTCAATACGACTAACTCTTGTTGTTATTTACAGATGTGCAATCGTACAGTACCGTGCGGCTAACACCGTGTTAAATTGATTAGCCACGGATAGTGAGGTGCATGTTGAAACACGCTGGAGTCTCACTACCAGCTTTATTCTGTTTAGACCTGATCAACCTGACAGTATCTCAGCCCACATGCAGTCTCTGACTGTGCGGCACTTTGCCTGGATCAGGCTTGTGCCTTCATACCATGCCATAATATTGTTGCTATTTTCGCCATATCTGTCTAGGCCTGATCAACCTGGCCTGATCAACCTGACAGTATCTCAGCCCACATGCAGTCTCTGACTGTGCGGCACTTTGCCTGGA